>JAODLL010082617.1:0-39152 GCA_026546735.1 Forbesichthys agassizii
TCAGGAGATTGTCTTGACCAGGACCACACCCCTAAATGCATTGAAGCAACTGCCATGTGATTGTTGATTAGATAATTTCATTAATGAGAAATTGAACAGGTGTTCCTAATAATCCTTTAGGTGAGTGTATATAGTCATATCACACAGCCCTAGTTGCTAGGTTACAAAAAAGTGTAAATAAGCAAAAACATCTTCAATATTCCTACTATATAGCGTTTGTGTTGTGAAACATATTTGCTAGCACAAGTAATCTATAGCCTACTCCTCTCCTGTGGACTGATAGCTATTTGGCCTCTGTAGATGCTTGGTGAAGTTTTGAGAGTGAGCCATAATCAGTTTGCTGCGGGTGTCCATGTTTTCCCGAGCAGATGCACTGGGACACATTTAGATTGGAAGTCGGTAATACAGAATCTTAAATATCGATTTCCGATCTATAAATGGATAGCCATAGAGTTGGCTGTGTCAAGATCCAGTGCACCCAGTAGCATATAAACAATCACAGTTGTAGTGGTAATGGTGGTAAATGCAGACTAACAATATAGAGCAAAAAAGTAGTACATTCACCATTACAGATTTATTATAAAGATTACTATCTTAAAGGCTGTAACAATTCTATCATAAATGGGTGTACCTCAACATAACCTCAATAAGAACCAAACTAAAAGAAAATAAATAAATCATTTGATTCCTCTTAATTAGAATTGTCTTGTGTTAATACTCTCTTCTGGTGACTCTTTGCATTTCAGTAATTCTGGGGAAATCTCACTACGTTCTCTATGGACTGGTAGCAGCCATGCAACCACGTATGCTGGTCACGTTTGACGAAGAACTCAGACCGTTACCTGTATCTGTCAGAGTAGGACAGGTAAATCTTGGCTTCATGTTATTTACCACTCTCCTTAATTGACCCAAAAAAAGTAATACTATTAATTGTATTCTATTATGCATAAATTACATAATTAAACGTATGGAATATTAAGCAGTTCTGATATCAGGCTCAAGGGCAGAATGGGCTGTTCCTCATCATAAGTTTGTTTGATATGCTCATAGGCTGTGGATGTGGTGGGCCAGGCGGGCAAGCCCAAAGCCATCACAGGTTTCCAGACTCACACCACACCAGTGCTGCTAGCGCATGGAGAGAGGGCTGAGCTTGCCACAGAAGAGTATATCCCGGTCACACCCATCCTGGAGGGCTTTGTCATTCTCCGCAAGAATCCCAACTATGAAACTTAGGCTGACAAACTATGCCTTCTTCCCCATACACTGTCCTGTTTTTACCCTTTGCCTGCCCTGATCACTGACCACTGCCTGCAAGGTAGCCCTTCTGTGACTCTTTAGTGGTTATTCGATTGCTGACAAGAGCCAGACAGGCCTACTTTCAGCCCCCAATAATAAAAACTGATGTTGTGCTATATTGTTTATTGAATATGGTGGGCTCTGGTGGTTATGTTGACTGATATAAAATAGGGAGAATAAACTAGGACCTCTTTCACCTTGCATTAGTTTTCTTCTTATTTGCTGTAATTTAAATACATTTATATCACGTGTCCAGAATCAGCTGTTCTCTATTGAAATGACTAGGGCTCAACTTTACACAATGAACCATTCGCCATGTTCTTGGGTCTGAATCACTTAATGCTACAAAAACTTCAACAAACTGTTCTCCCATCAGTCTTTTGTAATTGGAACATGGAGAAAATATCTTTATCCAATGTTTTTATTTTGTTTTTGTTACTGTAATGTATAAGGTTTATTAAAGAAAGTTAATAAAAACTTCAGATCCACATATTGGAGTTGTGTTCGTTCTGTCCTATGGCATTCTCTTCTTCGGACTTTGCTCATAGTAGATACATGGCACTCACCATTGCATTTTTGTATGACATTTGTTTAAAACTTTTTTTATACTGCTAGTTTTCAACAAATGTGGGGGAAGGAACTTATACAATTGTATATATTGTTTGAATTCTTGAATTAATTGGCCGTATTATTTAGGTATTTGGGTAATTTAACTTTCTGGCGAATACAGTTTTGTCTATACTTTGTCTCCATCATATGTTTTAGTTTTGCATGTGTGTATGGAGCAAACATGATGTTGAACCATAATATGCTGTTTTTAAAAAATAAAACCTGACACAGTGTAAGCGGCCACCATATAAACAGCAGTGTGGCAAAATAGTGATTATTTCGCAATGTTATCACATGATGGAATTTTGCCGGAATTACCTTGCTACCGGCTTCCGGGAAGATTTTCCGTCCGTCCGGCTCTGCGGACTCAAGGAGAGTAAGGTAACGCCATGGTCCTTAGTTCATTCCCCTATTAAATTAGTATTTGTATGATAAAACTGACATGCCATAGTTGTATCAGACATCGAATGGGCTTTATATCTAGTAGTTTGTGTTTTGGTATAAAAATATATGTAGCTGAAGACACTTTTATTAGTGCCATCTGCTTCTATCCCTGCTGTGTTTTCGTGGATTAGCTAGCTAGCTGCTATTATTTCGGCTAGCAGACGACGTGGGTGTTCTTTCTTTACTTTAGCTAGCAGGCTAACATGAGCTATACATACATTAGGCTACTGCAGGCAGATTGTTGTACTTGTTGTATATCACATGGTTTTCCTGTAGTTATTTATTATATACATTTTTGTATAGATAGATCTGTATATATATATTAGTCGCAAAACTTTGTTAATTAACACCACACAGCGATTGCGGTGCTACATTATAAGATAGCCGCTCTATAAACCGTTGGGTACCGTACAGTACCGTACCAGGCTAATGTTCTACTCTCCCGAAACTGAACGGCTGTGAACCCGGTATCTATTATGATCGTCTCTTTTTTTCTAAAAGAGTATATATCGTTTTGTCAAGTTGCCCAATGTACACCTTTCAGAATATGCTGGCTGTCGTTAAATGTAATCGGAGATGCTGTATTAACTTCTTAATGATTACATGATATTCTTATGAGTCGAGACGATTCCCTAACCGTGTACGATACCGGTACCGTAATCGTGCTGGTGCAGTACAGTAAGATACGTGGTTGTACCTGTACCATAATAGGTTATTGTTAGCTGCTGCGAGTGATCCGTACATCACATGTTAAAGGCCTCTCCTGAAGGCTACGGTAGATTATTATATTCAGCACATGATTATGTCTTGAGACCATCCCAATGGCATATAAAATGTTTTGGAAACGAATTGACGCGACAGGTTCTGCGATAGGTTTATTGTTTATTATATGGCTTTAATGGGTACGTACGATTGTGTATTCGTGGTGCAGTACGTTACCGGTACGGTATCTTTTTTCCAAGCCACCGTTCAGTGCCAACATTGTCTTTTGCTCTGGAGCTATAATGGTGAACTGACACGTGTACTTTTGATGTCCGTATAATGGTATTGTTTGGGCACAAAACAAGTGTGCATGTAGCAGTTTAGAACTGATTTCAGACAGCTGTTATGTTGTAATGATCGTGTCTCCAGTCGGGCCCTGAATGTATAATTTTGAGTAGGTCGCCCATTGCCGGTGCGAGCTTAGCTGTTGAATGCCAGTGCCTGGCTACGGTAGTCGCCTCCTTAGCTAAACCAGATCTCATTAATTTTGCTAAATGCGTTTCTTTTGCTGCTAAGGATACCCAGCAGTATAACGTATATGCAGTGTTTTAAATTGTAATTTAACGTGAACCGGTGTTGGCAATGGCCATTATCAGATGAGGTGTGACAGCCGGCTGTTCTGTGCCTATGGGCGCGACAAAGCTCTCAAAACCACGTGGGGGAAACTCAGACATGGCCCCCTCCTGGGTTGTTAGCAACATGGCGCGCAACATCTACGTAGTATTAATGAATAGTTACCATAGAACAAGACTGGACGGTTAAATAATAAGAATATATTTGTGTGTGTGTGTGAATGGATATTATAATAGACCCTCCCTCACTAGTAGATTGTTATCTTGCGTCATGAATAGACAGCCTGACACACCCCTGTGTCATGCATACAGCTAAAGCAGTTATCACACTGATTTGAAAGAAACTGTTTGATGAATGAAACTGTTAACATGATAATGACCTCCCTGCCCAGTATTTGCCAGTTCCTGGCAATCATGTTTATATTTTTGGGAGATTCTTAGTGCTTGTAGGAGTAATCCGCATGTGTCAAATAAATAAAACATATATAAAATGGTTGCCACACAGTCCTGCAGCAAGCTGTTATAGATGGACATGCCCACCTTCATGTTATCTCTCTCATAAATGCCCTATTTTGATTCAGTGAGCATAATCTATCAGCCTGTAAGATTTGAGTGGCAGTTAACTAGCCCAATAGCACACTGGACAATCACTTTGGTTATATTTAATTTTGACCAGGTTGGGCATCTGAGGTAAACTGCAACTTATGCTAAGACAATGAAGTACTTGTACATAGTGTGTCAGGGGATTTCAATTGAAAGTTCTTATGGTGCTATGTTCAGGTTACTTGTTTTTTGGGTGGAACACATTATCGGGAAATAATTTTCACTACTTTCGTAGTAGTCTTGCAGAACTGAGAAGTAAACGTTTATATAATAGAATTGTAAACTGTTGTGCCTTTTGTGTTATGATTGTATGTGTCAAATAATAGGTTATGAGAAATAAGACTAATAATAATACTAGTCATTGTCCATTATAGGCCTTTGTAGACCTCCTAATTGTGTCTAGATCTGATCAAGCTGTATTGTGTCCACGTGCGTTTCCAGTGTCCAGAATAATCACAAGTGGTTATTCTTTCCCACTACATTACAAATGGCAGCATAGACTTCTGCAGTGTTTTTTCAGGTTTGAGAATCGTACACTGTTTTACTTCTATTTCTTTGGAATCAGCAATGTTGTAATGCACCATTGAGTTTGTGCTCTATTGATTTGCCTGACCACAGAGAAATGCATTATCTTACTGTTTTCATGAATATCCATTTGTGTTTGGTGAAGGCATTGTAAAAGTTTTTTTATTTTAATGCTAGTAGACTGTTAACTCCATTGATAAGGTTCCTCCTACTTTATGTAGACCTCAGGTTAATATTGAAACTATTGGGCAGTACTGAACAAATCATTCATCTAGCTAACCACCATTTTGAAACATGCTTGACTTCATCGCCCTCTCACTAACCCACGCTTATTGGGCCGCCAACAGGGGTTCCAGACTGTAATCTCAGCAAAAAGAAATTGAGCTGGGGGCAATAGTCTAGCAGGGCCAGGCTAGTAGACTGTGATTGTATTAACATGTTGCTTGTTACAGCTTTGATGGTGATGCACTTTGAACAAGTATTTGACTATAGTAGGGCGAACAATTTGACCTAAAATGAAAATCACGATTAATTGAACCACGTACCTCTATTACAATTAATGAACAATATTTTTTGCCTTTTGTTTTGCTTTTGTTTGAGTTCTGCTCCATGATTCTTTTATTCAGCCGACTAGACAGGGCAGAGTTACGTGAATACACCAAATAACTATTAATAAATAACAAACACATGCAGTAGTATGAACAGCATCTTTTGTAAAAATGTTAAATTTGTAAAATCATGATACTTAAGTGTTGCTGGCAATGGGCTAAAACATTAAATAATAACTAGGGTTGCAAGCAACACTGGGGCGGTCCTCCGAGACATATCAGTACTTTAAACATATCGCTCAATGTCATCGTGGATCATTCAGCCTCCCTCCCACAAATGTGTTTCCTTTTGTTTCACGTGTTGTTGGTGGGCGTGCCGTGTAGGCCAGCCTACGTACCGTAGAAATATAGTCTTGAATTTCAGAGCATGACTGGTAGACCTAGGAGGAGCACTGCGAGGACTAGTTAAAATTACCCTAAAACTAGGAGGACAACATGCAAATACAATCATTGACGCTACAGAAAAAAACGAGTCAGATGCACATTTAAATTGCATGCCTTGCGATTTGCTAATCGCATTGGTTCACATCGCAATTTCGGTTTGAAAACGTTCAACCCTATCTGTAATATTGCCAGTGACTGGATGTTATGAGGTTCACTTCCCAGCATTTCATGTCCCATGGTACTAATCTCTAGAGGTGTACTGTACCTGTTTTTTAAAATGGATACGTGAGTACGAAGTACACCTAGGGCTGTCGTGATAACTGCAAAATTGGAATACCGTGGCGGTGTTGCTAACCCAACCGCAGGCCGTGGAAAGCAACCGCCGGTACTGCAAACTGCAATGTTTACATTTTATTTTTTTCATGAGGCTAGCTAGCCCATCGAATATGATGTCTGATCTAGGTTGTGTGTGCTATCTAAGCACAAATTTCCCCAGCCCCATATTAGCCGGTTGTAGCTTCTTATAATACATCCATGGTTGTAGCCTTTAAGAGTGTATGTATTTACGACACTCATACGTTACGCTTTACAGCACTTTAATACAATTTAGTAAAGTGCTGTACAGCCTGTACTTAGTCTGGGAAGCGCATTGTGCATCGCAGACACACTAGTGATTCTTTTGGGACATATCTGTGGGCATTTCGTGTGGGAAAGAAAATGGAATATGTTGTCCCCTAATCTTTCGGGTTATTAAACCGAAACTGTGCCATCACTTTCTGTCTACATGCTACCTAAATCAAGGCAATGGTACCATAGGCTACGCTTGGCGCGCCATAGGCTTTTGATCTTGCGCTATTTAATATGCTTTATTTAATATGCTTAATTTAATAATTAATTAGTAATATTTTCCATCTGATATTTTGGCCCAACATCTGCCGGACAGTTACACGTGATTACCAGTACGCATACTAAACTGGTAGAAAGCATATGATTTTGCACTTAATTCTCTCACCACGGACTGAGATCACGTTGTCTATAAATGCCCCAGAATCACACTATTTTGGAAGCTCTGTGCAACGAACTTGACCATTCAAAACAAAAACAACCAAATGGTAATAATGCCGCAGACCGCTGCGGCAGACAGATCTGCGGTATTATCGCCATTTTTTTGTTTTTAATGGTCAAGTTCGTTGCGCAGAGCTTCCATGTGATTCTGGGTCATTTATAGACCACATGATCTCAGTCCGTGGTGAGACAATTGTGCAACATCATAGGCTTTCTACCAGTTTAGTAGGCCTATTAGTTATTACGTGTAACTTTGTTCGGCAGATGCTGGGCCAAAATATCAGATGGGAAATATGACTAATTATTAGATAAAGCATATTAAATAGCGTAAGATCAAAAGCCTATGGCGCGCCAAGCTTAGCCTACGGTACACCGCCTTGATTTAGGTAGCATGTAGACAGAAAGACGTGATGCGGCAATGTCACAGTTTTGGTTTAACAACCCGAAAGATTAGGGGACAACATATTCCATTTTCTTGTCCACACGAAATGCAGATATGTCCCAAAAGAATCACTCGAGTGTGTCTGCGATGCACGATGTAGTAAAGTGCTGTAAAGCATAACGTCTGAGTGTCGTAAATACATACACTCCCAAAGGCTACAACCATGGATATATTACCGTATTGGTCCGAATATAAGTGTTTTTTTTTCTTTAAATGCATCTTAAAAAGTAACGTTGTCTTATATTCGGGGGCTAGACAAATGGCGTACATTACTTGTAAGATTTGTAAGTTGTAAGTTTTTGCACTCATCTACCGTGCCTCGCTACTAGCATACAGATGCATGAAATATGGAAAGACAGTGATTGTCTTGAACAAAGCGGCTAAAAGTAGGTCAATTTAAACAACTGAGGATGAGTTACGATGCTAATTTTAAAATCATTGTGATTAATGCAGCAGTCATCAAACAACTCTCAAGCAAGAAATCTGGTGTCACTGAATGCAATGTTCAAAAGATGGAGAGCACAATAAGACCGACTTAAAAATGCAAACATTCTTACCGTGTTCCAAAAAGCGTCCGCTTCCAAGAGATTGACGGGGGAGTGTGTAAATACGTGACTGAAAAACGTAATGAAGGAATTCCCATAGAGCGGTCATTCAACTAAAGGCACTGGGAATCGCCAAAGAGCTAAACAACCACTGATGTGGTAGAAGAATGTTCAAAAACGGTACAGCAAGTTTTATATAATGTATTTTTAGTATAATTTTTAACATTTGGTCTTCAAAATGTGTTTTTCCAAAAATGATTCTTGAAAAGGTGGGGGGGGGGGGTCGTCTTAAATTCAGGGTCTTCCAATATTCAGACCAATATGGTATAAGAAGCTACAACTGGCTAATATGGAGCTGGGGGAATTTGTGCTTAGATGGCGCACACACCCTAGATCAGACATCATATTCGATGGGCTAGCCTCATGAAAAAAATAAAATGTAAACTTTGCGGTACCGGCGGTTTCTTTCCACGGCCTGCGGTTGGGTTAGCAACACCGCGGTATTCCAATTTTGCGGTTATCGCGCCAGCCCTAGTATTTGGGCACCCTTAATCACCGCAAATACATTTTCTTCACCGCGACAGCCCTAAGTACACCATTTGAAGCTATATGGTGGCTATATGGAAAATATTCATGTATTTAAAAATAGTCGCCAGGGCTCAGTTAGTTTCATGGCAATACAGGCTACATCATTAAGTCAATGTACTCAAACTGAGAATAGTTAACTCTTGACGCTGATGCCAAGTACGAGTATTACCATGCTTTATCTGCTCAATAAGAGTACCAATGAATAGCATTGGTGCATCTCTACTAATCTCTATTTCACACCACCTTGATCAATTACAGTTTATGTAATCTTTATAAATTATGCTGTTTTCTATATTTGTCCTAATCTCTCTTTTTCTCTTTCAGGACAGACTTCCCCAAGGTTTATTTCCCACATTTGGGACCCAAATATACATGTAGGTAATTCAACATGGTTTGAACACCTTGCACATAAACTGTTTTGGAAGTCTTGGTGCTGTCGTCGCGGTAACCGCAATATTGCAATACCAAGGTGTTGCTTACCCAACCTCAGGTGATTCGATTAAAAAAAAATTTTTTTTATCACTTTACTACAGTTTAGTAAAGTGTAAACTAGTAGGAAGCCTATGCTGTTGCACAATTTTCTCACCACGGACTGAGATCACGTTGCCTATAAATGTCCCAGAATCTCACTATTTTGGAAGCTCTCAATGCTACCGCGGTATTGGGCCAACCTAAATCACCGCATGTGCATTTTCTCCACCGCTGTTAATTTGCTGAAATGTTTGTTTCTTTACTCTGTGCTCCTTCTCCCATCTATTTACACAATTTCTCCTCTTGCCGTCTCAGAATTGTACACAGGTCGGCATCCCCTTCCTAATGCAGAACTCAATGAAATGAATAAAGCACCACAGCCTATAACGGGACCCCCCTCTGCCCCCTCCCCTGGCCTATCACAGGTAAGGTAGTCCGCCACCTGTGACTCTTTTCTATTGTTATTTAGCTCTACGATTCTATTATTGATCATTTGTATTATGCTTTTCTTTGTTTTACACACCTCTGTGTAAGCTACTTGCTTTTATCTCACCTAGTTTCTCTGTTGCAGCCCCCCTTTCCCCCCGGACAGCCCCAGTCTGTTGTGTTTGCCACACAACCACCTCCACAAATGAACCCAACACCTCCACCCCGACAGGTAAATTGACTCCCTATTGGCACATTCAGTCATACATCCATCTTAAAATGTTTTTGTAGGAATCAATGATAAATATTCAGGGAGACGACATTATACGAAACTCATACCTCCAAAATCCAAGTGGGCTGTCAGGACAATTTGCGTACTATCAGGTATGCACTTAACTACTGTGTTTGGGTGTATAGTTCATTCTACACGTTTTTGGAGAGTTAGGATTATTATAAATAATATAAACCATTTCAACATACAATCGCAACAGTATACACAAAATTGTTTTGAGGCTACTACTCCACCATCATAGTAGACATATCCACTGATCGATAATGGACAAAAACAAAAAAAACAATCTTCTTACATTGGCAAAGGTCCAGACAATCTAATTCGGTAAAATATTTAGATGACTGATGCTGTATCATTTCATATTAGTTGGCAGACATTATCTATTCACATTCATAACTTCAGTTTGCACTCGCATGTAAGCAAACATAGCTCTCAAAATGTCCGCTTTTGATTGACACGTCAATCGAAGCTGTCCACAGCCTACAATAGCCAGTGAGCGTCTGTGTTGAAAGACGCGCCAATCCTTCTTTACAGATAGAGCCATTTGAAATAGATTTTTCTGATGCCAAGTGGGTTTTTTACTGAACACCCATGCATTGAAAATTGAACAAACTACTATCCAGATAGTGAAAAATTAATGACCACCCCTCCATCCCTAGATAATACAATGTGGTGAGAGGAGAAATACAATGTAGCTATTTGCTAATGGTAAAGTCAAACCATAATTGTATAGCATCCTAGTTGTGTAACATACTAAGATACTGTACTTGACTTATGATTTAGTTGGCACGGTTGATGCTGTTACCATTATAGATGACCAAGAGATTAACCGTGGGATTCCACTGGGCGGAGCTTGTGCGACGCGATCCGGCTCCCACGTGACCTCCGCAGCTGATCGCGGCCACTCTAGTCAATGCTTGCACTTCCACCACACGCGACGTGTGGCGTGCCTCCCGGAAGCGGCTCTCCGCTCTGCTTTGCTAAAGATAGGCGTTGTCTATTTTTGACGGATGTTTGTCACTCGGGAGGGGTTTTACGCCACATATAAAGATAATGCATGTGTTAACACACACGCACTGTATTTTCCTTGGGGCAAATCTGTTCTGTGAGGAGAGGGACCTGTCTAAACTCCTGCCTGCCCAAATGGTTATATTTGATCATTTTTGGAAATGCATGCATGTATGCCTACCTCTCACTAGATCTGCACTGTTTTCTTTCTGACATGTCGGCCTGTGCTCAGCCATAGATCTCATGGGACATGCTACTTTAATTTGTGGCTCCGCCCCCTTATTTGTCGCCAGTTAGAATTGAGCACAGTACCTGTGAGTCTGAGATTGAGCTAAATATCTAAAGGGTGTGATTCTAGGCCGGACAGTGCATACACGGATAGACCATCAATGGGTTACGGTGGAGCTCAACTTATGGGTTATGTGATTTAACTTGTATGTCTTTAACCTCTATCCTGTTTCCCCTCTCCCCCCCTCCCAGTTTGCCCCAGGGCCCCGGGCTATGCACCAACAGGTACTAACAACTCAAGCAGGGATGGGTGGGTTCCTCAGCATAGCACGATGTATCTCAGTGCTGAGGATGGGGAGATCCTGCAGTACATTATTGGTGGCAAATGTGTACTGTACCTGTCTAATTACAGCTATTGCATACAAATGAATGTGTCCATACAAAGTCATTTAGTTTGAGTTAAGATTTCAAACTCAGACTAGTTTTTTATTTTCTATTACAGTGCGCACGCACGCACGCACGCACGCACAGCAAATGTGCTTTGATGCCCCCTCGCCATTATAATCAAACATGAGCCTTTAATGAATGGGCCTCTCAAGCTACACTAATTTAATTTAGTTTTAACTAGATTAACCCCATCGTTCCAACCTAATACCAGCCAGAAGCAGCACAACATGTCTAACTTTATGTTAGCAACATGCATACACAACATATAATATTATTTACGTCTGAAAAATGATTGAGAATGATTATGTCCATATATTGCTCGAAATGTTGATTTTCGTGACAGGCCTAGTGCACACCATTCATAACTTATTTAAAATAAGTCAGTCCGACTGGGAGAGCACCTTGCATCTTAAAGCTGAATAGAAAAGACAGTCACAGCACACACCTATGTAATCCTTTGTCATTGGCCACCGAGCTTGCACTTGTCATTGGCCACCGAGCTTGCAGTTGTCATTGACGACCCAGCCTGTAGTTGAAACAAGTTAGAAGCTGTCCCCCATGGGAGGCACCCTGCTTCTTCTCTGCATGCCGCTTGTCGATGTACTGCTTGGCGTAGTTGAGCTGTGTTTGGTGCTGTGCTCTGTAACTGATTGTGGTGCTTTCTCTCTCTCTCATTCCCTCTTTTGCCCCCTCCCTTCCTGCTTCCGTTTGACGTGTTTGTGTGTGGTCTGTGTTTGTGCTGCTGAAGGGAGGCTTCAGATCACTACAGGTAACTACATTTTCCACTTCCTCCACCTTTTTATCTCGGCCTCCCTGAGTGTGTTGCATTTGTTGTTTATTGTTGTGAGCATGCGATTACAATATATGGCTCTCCTTCGTGGGATTTAACATGCTTGCTGCGCGGTTAGCCGTGAGGCCTGCAGTACAAGGCTTTTGCCACAGCCTAGTTGCGATAATGGTGTGGTTCCACTTGTAACGTGTCATGGATATAGCTTGAGAGGTTTTCTACTGGCCAGGCAAGCATGACTCCTGTCTATATGATGACAGACATATGGGAGACTTGGTGTAATGGGTAACTGGTCATTTCCTAACTTGTCTTTCCCCTTCTCTCCATCCCTCTGAACCACCCGCTCCTTCACGTGGTCCTCGTCTGCCTTCCTTCCCTTGCCCCCCTTCTCCAGCCATACTATACCAACAGGCCCAGCCTGCCCCCCAGCAGCGGTCCCCGAGGGGTGCCGCCCAGCAGCGCCCCTCGGCCCGTGGGGCCCACCCACGTCTACCAGCCGGGCCAGGTGATGATGATCCCCCAGCAACAGCTGCCTTTTGCCAGCTCCCCACACGGACCAGCCTACATAATACCTGGACAGGTAGGGGGCGCCACGTGCGGCGAGCCTGTGCGGCCGCTCGTCTCCTGTAGCTTCCACATTGACAGTGCAGCCGTGCTTCTTAAACCCACCTGCGTTGTGCTCCTCAGTACCGCGCTCCCACCTACGTGACGACGACCCCCCAGCAATACCCAGGCCCAGCAGGCACCCCCGGCTTCTACCCCGGCACCAGCCCCGCTGAATATGGTACTTATGGTAAGAGGCTCTGTGTGGGGCCTCACGTGGCCCACGTCAGCTTTGACGACAGCTCTGATGATGGGGGTATATAGCTGAATGTTGTGGATCAAGTGTCTCGCACAGCGAGTGTAGTCTCTGATGAGAGCGGTCAAATTCACTCTGTTAAAACGGGCAAGCACAACACATAATCCAATTGTCCGCAATGCCACCATTTATGTGGCAGGAGGAACGGCTTGTCGCATGCTCTGTAGTTCATTAGTATGGACTAAATCAGATTTAACAACAAAACAGAATTTCAATTATATTCAGTTTGAGATCATGACTTAAACCTGAGAGATTGCTGCCTGTTGTTGTTGTTATTCCCTCGTGTGGTGAGTGGATGTTAGTACAGCTTTACAACTTACAATGGCCCCATGACAAACTCTATGACCCCATGTTACCGACAATCTCAGAAATGTGTGGTCTTGGTGTGATTTATCATTGAATGCAGAGGCTTAAAATGGCACGTCAGTTGGCCTTGACTGGTCAGCACCATTGTTTTGACACATGATCGCAATTGTTTGGATGATATTCATAATTTGTTTGAAATCAACCAAAATGAAAAGTGAATTTTATGCCAATGTTGGAAATATATATACTTTAGAAGGTCTAAAATATACTTTAGAAGACCTAATTGCCTCCTCGGACTCAGGCATGGATGTCTGAGTCTCAGCAACAGAACATAATTCTTAAAGAGACAATTGCAGCTTTCCATGGTGATATTCTTGCACATTGAGCAGGATATTTAATCTGTGGGAAGTAAACCGATGTGCGCACAATATAGTGATATACAGGGGGTATACAGTATGTAGCAGTGGCCAGCCGGTTAACGCTGTGCAGTAGCCTACTTGCGTAAATCTCACTGATAATGGTTAATATGGCAAATGTAGGCTAAAGTTGGCTATCATAGAAATGAAAACTCATTATGTTCAATCTGTACTGCGGATCCCTGGTAACAATGGGATAGGCCATACTCCTCCCAGGCAGCTCACATAGTGAGAACAGGTCCCAAGTTGAATTAAGAACACAATCTATATTTAATTCCAGTTCACCCCATACAAATATGCACGTTCAACCTGAACCCTAACTTTCCACTCCCGCTGTATCGTGCATACATTTCTCATAGACACGATCGAGTGAATGCATGTGCCGCCTCATACGTTTTCGCATCACGTGATGACGTCATCGCTAAAACTCTGCTCTCTTAAAGAGAGCGTGTCAAACGTAGCAGGTCTGCTCTGGTGTGCAGCTGACATCAGATTGTTAGTCTGAATTAAGATAAAGCATATGGCTAAACTATTACACAGCTGTTTAGTTTAATAATAATGTATAGCATCATCTCAAGCTTTAATTTTATTATATTGGTTATTCTCATAGTTCTAAAATGTTGTCCATGATTGAAACAAAGCACCATAATGGAAAAGGTATCGAGTATCGCAATACTTTTTTCTTGGTATAGTATCGAAAGAAAATATTGGTATCGTGACAACAATAATTTACAACTAATTTCACACTTTTGTTTTAGAATTGGTTTCAATTTGCTTCTTTCTTGCATGCTTTTGCATTATATTTATATACAGTCATCAGTGGTATATGCTCACCTTTTAGCCTCACAACTGTCTTTCAATATATTGCCAAACTCCTCCGAGCCACAGGGTGGCATCTGCCCACAAGCTCTGCTAGTTGTCAGGTAAAAGCACAGATGCATACGCCTGTTTGCGTCACATGGATAAAAGGGGTAACAGGATATTATTAACCCCCTTCAGCAATTGGAGTGATAGGCTGTCTTGTGCTCTGTGTGGGTGACACCATTACCTGTCATCTGCCACTGCAGTGAGAGGGCAAAGATGGGGGGCGGGGCTCCTAATAAGGGAGTGGGATCAGGCCAGGAGGCGGAGTGGAAGGAGGCATGTCCTGGAAGAGGGGAAGGCTGACGGGGCTTTTCACAAGGAACACTGGTGGAGCAAAGTAGTACAGTAAGTACTGAGATAGGGGGTTTGTGGAGGAACCCCCCTTCTTCGTGAATCATGCTGGAATCAGTCTAAATGGGCAACTCCCAGGGTACGTGTCTCTTCACCTCTCCACCCTCATCTCTGCTCGCCTTACCCTTCTGTCCGTCCACCGCCTACACGCCTGAAGTCGTAAATCAGGCCTTTTATATGCAGGATCAGGACACGCGCCAAGAAAAGTCTCATTCTCGCCTCTACTTAACTCACTTTGAGCATGCTCCCCTCACTCTCCCTCCCTCCCCCCTCCTCTCTCTCCCTCTCCCAGTCGCTGTGGGTTTTTGACTATATTTAGTTCTGTGCTGCTCCTGGTCAACAATGTAGACTCAGTAATGTGAGTGAGGCTGACATGCATGCCCTGGAGGGAGAGAGGGAGACGGCAGGAGCGCAAGCTAACCAACAGGTCAGAAAGAGAAGGCCGCTTCTGTCTCAGGAGGTTGTTTGCCATTTCTTCCTTCGTCAAAGAGGGGATGTGAGTCTGGGTAGAAGAACAAAATAAGTGGAGCGTGGCAGCGGGAAAGCGGATGTTGGGAAAGAGTGGTTGGAATTGTTGACATTATTGATTGGGGCAGAATAGTGGTTGTTTGAACAGAATTTAGTTTATTTTACGATGGCAGTGGCTAAATCTCTGTCGGTCAATCAGTGTGCGACTGCATAACTTTTTTGTGGTGTGGAGAAATCGAGGGGTTTGGTCTTGTCAAACTCTATCTGGCCCGATTGCTGTGTCATGAGGCTCATGGGGCCTACCTGTTCAGTAGGAAGGAGGGGGACGTTTGCGTAATATTTGGTAGTACCTGGATCTTTGCCAAAACTACTTATACTTACTAGGGAAAAGCTCACTTATGTATGTAATGCAAAACTAATTGTAGTTCATGTTGTTTTGAACACATTGTTGTACAGGTTGGAATCAATACCCAATATTGTACATTGTAGCAGTGTGAGTTTGTTCGTTATTGCGTTATATTAAGTAACTAAAATTAACCCAGGTTTATCCAAATGGTTCAAATGTTTTCTTGCCACAGTATGTGGGGGTGGCAACCCCCTCCCCCCCCCCCCCCCCTCCAAGTCAATACCTCACTTCCCCACTGTCTGTCTAAACTACAGACAGTTGATTGACTGGACAGACATTAACAGCATACACTATTTGTGTGGTTTAAGATCTTACATTTTATGTAATCGGTTGAATTTAACAAAAGCATTGATTAACAATAGCAAATTTCAAGAAGGGGAAACATTTTCTCCCATATTTATAGTTACTGCAAAATTAGTGACCAGTATACTGTATATCTACCATGTGATTATATCTGAATATCGCTTTCCCTTTCCTGGCTTGGCAGATATGCAAATATGACTGCAAGTGCTTTGTAAACAGAGGACAGACGGTCCAGTTAGTTTAATGTAACACCAACATTTGATTTCTCCTGCAGCTGCATATTGTCAGGGAGTAAACCTTCCAGTTGTTTTTCTAAATGGCCTGACAGAAAGTTTAGATAATCGATGACACTGCTGTGTGAACACCGGCTCTGCTTTTTGGAAAGTGTGTGTGTGCACGCAGCACATGTTCTGTGTCAGGCTATAGCTTATTATGGTTTGGGTGGATGTGTGTTTATATTCTTGTCTCTGTTTGTTCCACAGCAGGGGCCTACTACCCAGCCCAGCCCCAGTACCAGCCCACAGTGCAGGCAGCGCCTGTTCTAATGAATGCTGCTCCCCAGCAGCAGCAGCAGCAGCAGCAGCAGCCACCTCCACTACAGCCCCCCCAGCACATCCCTAACAAGAGAGAACGCAAACAGGTAGAGTGTCGCCAATCGCTTGCATACCTTGTTGGGGCAGTGGATGAGTCTTGAATGTCTTTAAAGTAACTCTCTAAAGACGCAGTCAGTCAGGAAGCTAAATGTTAAAAGAAAAAGAAAAGCATGCAACCTACATGCCCCAATGATTGCTTAATGATACGATTTGAGCCTTTTATGGTCAAGTTGTATTTTTTCACAGGTATATGGTAGGGCTGGCCTTAATAGTACTTTATAGTACAGCACAGAACCACGGGGAACAGTCATTGCCACCCCCGTAGGTAAATGTTAGTTTGGTTGTGTCCAGTGTGAGTGCAGCCTTTAGCTGCAGACACAGCTGGGTATCGGGGAATACAATCACATGGCCATAGGCTGCCATCCAGTCTGTAGCTGGGACAACTGCTGGGTGAGGTTGAAATGGGCCATACATGTAAATGAAGCACTGTCTTTTGTTTGTGGCCAAATGGTACATTTATGCATGAGATGCAAAGAGCACAGGTAAGCACAGCTGAAATGGTCACTTAAGTATGCCATGTCTGCTAAAATGCAATAACCATCATTCTTAGTTGAATAATCAAATCACATTCCTTCAGTGGGCCTCAATATTTTTTGTTTGCACACCAAGATGTTTAATCGCATTTGCGAGTGAAATAGTCGCATTGTAAGAGCCCTGCAAGCTGACTGCTGCGCCCGTCATTCAGTGACAAATGTATAGCTTATCGGAATACCGGAAATTGGTTTAAAAGTCATATCACCGTTATCGAAAAAGTTTATATCACGATATATTGATATTGAATTATTGTCCAGCCCAAGTATAAGGCATAAAATGAGAATGCAAGTTTCAAAAGGAGTATTGCTTAATATGTTTTTTTAATATGCTAAGCAAATTCAAGGCATTTGACTGAATGTCGCATAAGTAATGTTAAATATTGATAGACGTTTTCTATGGTTTCATGACACTACTAGAACTTGAAGGACTGACTGTCATGTACACCATGCGTCTTCAGAGGGTTAAAGACATCGCAGCGGTACATAGGGTGCATAAATTCTGTTAATTTTTTATTTTTTAAGTGCTTGTGTGTTGAGTTGTTCACGCTCCGCCCTTTCTGCTTGCCGGCCAGGCCCAACCTCAAACTCTCAACACACTATACCCCTCTCACCCTCTTTATTAGACATCACACTGAGATATGAATTGGGCGCTACACTCCAAAACATCCTCACTGACGATGAATAAACGGACACTTTCAGAATTATTGGAATCTTATTGCGACTCAAAAACGCTGTGGTGGACATGACCCTAAATTGGCAGGCTCTAAGACTGTGCTGCTATTTGTTTCTGAGCCAGTCAGTTTGTAGGATAGTATGTGGTAGAGCTCTGTGATCTTGCATTGTCTGGACAGCAGTCCTACCCTGGTTTCTTTCCTAGCAGAGAGCTAAATGGGGCTAGCCGCTTCAGACCATCTCACAAGTGAACAATTTACCAGCCTATGTTATAGGGTATTGTATATTGTCTTGTGCTTCATGCTTAACACGTCTTGGTCCTTAGCAACATAATCTGTAATTTTGGATTCACAGATTGGTTAGCTTGTGTTCTTATGTGTTTAGTAGATGTAGTAGTTGATGTGTAGTACAAGTTAATACACATTTCTTGGAGAGCCTACTCAATGTACAGGTCAGTCTGTAATGTTCTTCTAAATAGTTAGCTAAAGGTTACTGTTGTGCCTGGTGTGCTGCTAAACATGAGCTAAGATTCAGGGTCGTTTGCTTTAATGTTCAGCTGGCACTCTTACAGAGCTGGGGCTAGCAAGCAGCCCATCCTCTCATAGTGGAGAGCTTGGATGCTTATCAGCAGCTCCGTGAGCACACAGCTGGCTGTGGTAGACGCGGTGGGCTTCAGCCAGTTCCCAGGAGCGCTAGTCTCTGCTGCACTGCTAGCTTAAAGGCCAACTCGACACACGCACACATTCTGAAGTCCTGAAGATTACACAAGAGAAACTCCAGTCAGTTGTGTCTGTTTGCGTGCGCACGCACGTACACACATTTCAGACGTGGTCAAGTTGCTTGTAGTTTCCATTCAAATCACTCAGAGTAGGTACGCGTGTGCACTTCAGGTCAGTTGATTAATCCAAGTGCTAGCATAGGCTTTCTTGCTGTAATGTGGTGAAACACAGTATCGTGCTTGTTTTTACATCGTTGCTTAAATATAATGTGTTCTCCTTCCCTTTTTCATTTTGCTGATTCATTTCCTTGCTCTCTGGGTTGGGAGAGAGGAGCTAAAGGGGGAGGGGTATGGTCACGTCAGCGCACAGTTCAGCTCCACGTGGCTACTGATCTCCGCCCCCGTGTGAGCCCTCCCTTCCCCGCACTCTGCTTCTGTGGCATTCCCTCTCTCCTCCCAGAGGGAAAGCCTGGAAGTAGGTTAGTTACTTAGCATGACGGGGGAGGGGGGAGTTCCTTTACTCGCTGGAGCTCATTTGATAAAGTTTGAAACGTCCTTTTTCTTTTTTTCTTTCTTGCAAATCCCTCCCACTCTCTCCTTCCTCTGGCCCCTTTGGCTGTCTGTTGTTCAGTGGGCGGGGGTGCACATTCCTCTACTGTAGCTTTACACGGCAGGGGCTCACTTTTTCTTTTTTTTTCTTTCCGCCCCCTGCTCAGAGAGGGCCAACTTGCTAAGCTAGCTTGCAGAGAGCAACAGTGGTCCCTGTCCCGCTGTGCTGGCTATTGCCAACCGCGTATACGTGGGTTACGGCTACTTTTGAGACCACGTTTGCTTTGCGGGGCCTGTCCCCTGCTTACCAACAGAGGCCTGTGGGCCAGCAGCTCCGTTCTGCTCCAAGGATGGGATTTATTTGAGAAGCGGCAGGACCTAACCGTGCCAGGTAAAACTCCCTAGTAGGGAGAACGTTCCAGCTCATACCAGTTGTGACAGCTCTGCTCTCCAACTGCGTGTTTCTGAGTGAGCAGCAGTATGTGCTTATTTCAGGGCACTCGTTGAAAGTATGTGTTTAAGTTTCTGTATCTCGAGTAGATACTGTGCGCGTGTCTTTCCCATAAGGTTGTCACATTACTTGTACTTGTAGTTAGCGATTGTGAGAGGCAGTCATTTTCTACTGGCTCCGCTGTAGCAGGAATTTTTGTTTTCAGAGCTCGGCACCAAGTTGTGTCAGGCACATTCAAACAAACTAAACGCCGAGCTGCTGGAAAGTATTTAACCTTCAGTAAGAATGTGCTCAGTGATTTGTGACGTTGCATTGACTTGGTTAAATGTGTGAAATGTAGCATTGCTGACTGAGGCCCCGCTAGCTAGCCACAGCCCACCGGCCTGTGGGACACGACTAAATGCATTGCATCATGGGAAACTGTAGTCCTCAAATCTCTAATGTGTGTTTCTCTTTGCATACTTTTTGTAGTGCTTATTCCTTCTTTCTGACTCATTCTGACATGCTGCTTTCTTTTATATTCATACGACCACCCCTGTGTGTCTCCTTTTAGATCAGAATACGAGACCCTAACCAGGGAGGCAAGGACATTACAGAGGAGATTATGTCAGGGGGTCGCAGTGGCTCTACTCCAACGCCACCACAGGTGAGTCAAGAGACGCAGGCGCACAGAAAAAATGATCATGTTATTTCTATCAAATATATTATCAGCAAGCTCTTTGCTTCCTTAGTGTGAACTGAGGGTGGCGCCATGTTCGTGGTCAAACGAAGTGGGTCTGTTACTGCCAGGGTCATGTCTCACATTGCTGCGTGTGTGTGTGTGTGCGTGCATGTGTGTTCAGTCGGTGTTATCTGGCGCAGAAAGTCTGTCTTTTGGTCAGACCAACGGTGAGAGCCTGCCAGCTTCCACTCCAGTGCTGGTCAGACCAGGTAAGTGCGAGGGGGGGGGGGGGGGACCCCCCCGCACCGCACCGCACCGCACCGCACAAACCCAAACCTCCACCAAGCTGCACAGTGTGCCACGCAGGTGACGCATGTGCCCAATAGGTCTGAGGTGTAAAGGGCGTTTCACACAGGAAGTGTTCAATTCATTTTCAGTTGGGAGGCAACACGGCGGGCGGGCAGGCGCCGTCTCGAGAACTTGGCCGCTTGTGTGCGCGAATCGAGAACACGCTCGCCCGCCTCTGAGATAAAAATATATTTAACTTTTGAGGCGGCGTGTGCGGCGAGACACTCATTTGCTTTTTTGACATGTAGGAATGTAACCTAGCATGCAGCCGAACCAATAAAATGATAAATGTTTTAATTTCTTTTACCGTACACAAGACAGATGTTTATTGGACATACAGTTGGTATTAAAACAATAAATGAAAACCAAAACCAATGACATGTTATATCATATATTTACCATATGTTTTGTCTTAATTCATTTAAAATGGGTTTATTTGAGAGATTGTTAATAAATATATATTTTGGTTCATCTATGTGGTTTGCTTACTGTTCTGTTCTCATGGTTACCTCAAAAGCTGTATTTACGTGCTTGTTAACACAGCGGCGCTGTTTAACGCTGGCTTCTTCCCCCGTGGTTCTGTTCACAACCCAGATGACAGAGGGAACCCCACACCCCCTCCCGCCAAGACCCCAGAGCCTGTCAAGTGGGAGCCTTCCCCGGCAGAGGCCCCGTTCCCTGACACGAACACTAAGCCCCCCGGTCCCTCTCTTCCCGAGGACGCGGCCACTGCGTGTGACACGCCTCCTGACACTACTCCCACCCCCCCTCCCTGCACCCCCATCGCCGACATGATGGACGCCCCCC
This sequence comes from Forbesichthys agassizii, assembly GCA_026546735.1. Taxonomy (NCBI): domain Eukaryota; kingdom Metazoa; phylum Chordata; class Actinopteri; order Percopsiformes; family Amblyopsidae; genus Forbesichthys; species Forbesichthys agassizii. The sequence continues at coordinate 21,468 of JAODLL010082617.1, forward strand.
CGCCTGCTCAGGAACACACTCCAGCGCTTGTGTCAGCGCCGGAGGTGCCGGCCTACCCCGCTCCCCTCCCTGAGCCCTGCTCGGCCGCAAGGGAGCGGCGGGACGAGGAGGAGCGGCGGGACGACGAGGAGGAGCGGGAGGAGGAGGACCGGGAGGAGGAGTGCGAGGCGGTAGAGAGTTGCAAAACAGCAGTCGCTCCCGTTTGCCTCGCCATGGTCGCTCCGTCCCCCGGTTCTAACGGCGTGGCGGAGCCTACCAGGCTGTCTATCAAGTTGCCTCCCAGCCAGCCGGAGGCCCCTCTGGAGTCTCCCATCGCCCAGCCCGAGGAGCTCCGCCTTCCCAACGGCATGCCGCTGCCCGCACCCCAGGACCCCGAGGCCCCGGCACCTGTGTGCCGCGGCGAGAGAGACGACAGCCCCATCGCCGAGCCTGACGTCATCCAGCCAGCGGTGTCTGTGGTATCCGAGCCCACCCCGCCGGCCACACCTCCGCCTGTCGTCCAGGCAACCCCTCTCGCCGAAGAGTGGGCGACGGCGGTGGCGCCTGTTGTCGTGGAAACCCCTGTCGAGCCTGCGGTTGAAGAGGAGGTCGTCGTTCCGGTCACCCTCAGCCCCGAGGCTGACAAGCTCACGCCGGAGCCGGAGCTGGTCGACGAGGTGACGCCTGTGGAGACTGTGTCCTTGTGCGAAGCTCTGCCTGAAACGGCCCCCACCCCTCCCCCTACTCCCACTCCTGCAGTGGAGGAGGAAGAAGAGGAGGAGGAGGAGAGCATCCCGCAAACACGTGTGGCCGACCCTGCTCCGGAGGAACTCTCTATGCAAGGTCAGCCATTTTGTTTCCAGCTGCCTGCTACAGCTCAAACCGTAGAAAGAATCACTTTGGCCCATTGGCTGTTAGCAAAGACAATGTTGCTCTAGTTCTTTGTTTATAAGCTACTACAAATGGAGTGGTGGACTTTTATTTAATGTCTTTTTTCTGCTGTAGCTGCTGTATCGGTGCCAAAGAAAAAGAGGAAGTTGAAGGAGTATAACAAGAAGGAGGTAGTTGGAGATCTCCTGGATGCCTTTAAAGAGGTATGTGCATTCCACTTGGTTTTCTATGCATTTTCAGGTCAAATGTTTGCCGTCTGATTATTGGCATACGCTAATCTCCCCGCTACTTTGCCCCCCCCCCCCTCCTTCCCGCCCAGGAGAAGATTGTGGAAGTGCCTCCGGAGCCTGAACCCATCCTGCCTCCTGAAGCCAAGGCTCCTGCTAGCAGCACCCCTCCCACCCCAGATGAGGCTGACCTCACTTGGGAAGATAAGGAGGACAAGCTTGACGCAGAGAACATCCAGCCTCCCAAGCTGTCCGCCGCTGACATGAAATACCAGTATAAAGCGGGTGGGTTCATGTCCTGTAGTCCTCTGGACAGTGATTGAGATATGGGTAACTGAGTAACAGACAGGCAACAAGATAACTGATTAGGGTTAGGTTTCGTTTCACTGAAACCTGGGTGTGCAGGTTCTTCGTCGGTTCGGTGATAAATGGCACTATTATGGAAACTATTGTTGAGATATAACATGACACAATAGAGCGGCATTGTTTACAGACTGCAGAAGTGATTTGGTAGCAAGAAACACAGCTTTACTCCTGAGAGGGCCCTGTTATCTTAAACGCATCATTAATTGTATTGATTTAGCTAAACCCCCGCCATCTCTCCCGCAGAACAATGGAAGCCCATCAACCCAGAGGAAAAGAAGAAGTACGACAGACAGTTTCTCCTGGACTTCCAGTTCATCTCGGCCAGCATGAACAAGCCCGAGGGCCTGCCTGCCATCAGTGACGTGGTCCTGGACCGGGTACAGGCTTTGACCGTCGTATGCAACGTGTCACATGTAATGCATGTTAATCATGTTAATTTCTATTGTTTTGTGTCCTAAGGCAAATAAGGCCCCCCTGCGCCAACTTGACCCCAGCCGCCTACCAGGGATGAACTGCGGCCCTGACTTTACGCCCTCCTATGCCAACCTTGGCCGGCCAGGCATGGGAGGAGGTGGCAGAGGACCAGTAAGTTCCTCTTATCGAGCAAATGTGTGTCATGTACCTGCATCTGTATCGCACTACATAAGGAGACTAGTAATGTTCCTAGTGACTCACTGACTGTTGAACATGCGTAGTAGAAGTATAACCTGCAGTTTTTCCGCTGTGTACTGCACAATAAATTGTGGTAGTGCGCCATTGCAAAATCACGAGCGCTATTCCTTCAGAATTGTATGAAATATCATGAAGAACAGTTGTGACAATGCGTTGCAAAGCCCCAGTACATGCGAGTTGCTGAGGCGTTTCAAAAGATGCCTGCGAGTGGCGAGGCCTACCTATCAGGCCTTTGTCTGTCTGTCCCCCTTCACGCTCTCCTGTGCTCCCCCACCCACCAGCCTCCAGGCATGGGCGCAGGCATGGGAGGGCCGCGGCGCTCCCAGCAGGGCCAGAGGAAGGAGCCCAGGAAGATCATCACCAGCATGTCGCTCCACGACGACGTGCAGCTGAACAAGGCGGAGAAGGCCTGGAAGCCCTCGGTGAAGAAGGCCCCGCGCGGCCGCGGCCCCGAGGAGGTGGACGAGAGCGACCCGGAGCAGGCCCAGACCCAGGAGCTGTTCAAGCGCGTGCGCAGCATCCTCAACAAGCTGACGCCGCAGATGTTCCAGCAGCTGATGAAGCAGGTGACGGAGCTCACCATAGACACGGAGGAGAGGCTGAAGGGCGTCATAGACCTCATCTTCGAGAAGGCCATCTCGGAGCCGAGCTTCTCTGTGGCCTACGCCAACATGTGCCGCTGCCTTATGGGGGTGAGTGGCACTGTGTGTGTGTGTGTGGGATGCGGACCTGTGTTCACGAGAACAAATTGATTCCTTACTTTGATCTCCGTCTTCCTCAGCTGAAAGTCCCCACCACAGATAAACCAGCAGCCACTGTGAATTTCCGCAAGCTGCTACTCAACCGCTGCCAGAAAGAGTTTGAGAAGGACAAGGACGACGACGAGATCTTTGAGAGGAAGCAGAAAGAGCTGGATGCTTCTGGGGTACAGGCTTGTTTCCTTAGATAATGTGGTCCCTGTGTTTAGGCTGACAATGTTCGCAGAGTGTAAAAGCATTAAATCAGGATTTTATGCTTGAAAGGTGCAAGGGTAAGCGATTATAATCAATACACTTTCTGTCCAATTCAGTATATCCCATCGGCTTCCGCTAGCCGTCAATTCTGTGCGTGCACTGTAAGACATTCAAGTGTGAATTGGAGCACAATGTGATGGGAACAATCGCTCTCCAGTATCGCTTACCATACGTTTTTTCTTTGAGGTTTTTGTCAACATCAAACGTTTATGTTGCAGTTATAGTGAAATATCGAAGTTTAAGAAGAAGTCAATGTCCAGTTCACTAACTGTTCCTCTTCTCATCACGTGAAGCCCGCTATACAGCAAATAATTAAGAGGTCAAAATGTGGTCAAGGTTGTTATGCCTGTCTCCTATTTTTCCCCTGCAGGAGGATGAGAAGCAGAGGCTAAAAGAGGAGCTGGATGAGGCCAAGGACAAGGCCAAGAGGCGCTCCCTGGGCAACATAAAGTTCATCGGGGAGCTGTTCAAGCTGAAAATGCTGACGGAGGTGATCATGCACGACTGCATCGTCAAGCTGCTTAAGAACCATGACGAGGAGTCCTTGGAGTGCCTGTGTAGGCTGCTCGCAACCATCGGCAAGGACCTTGACTTTGAGAGGGCCAAGGTACCCTTCCACACACACACACACAGAGTTTGCAGCTAGTTTGATCAGATACTAAACCAAACCCTTGTTGCTGGTGCTCAGCCTCGTATGGACCAGTACTTCCACCAGATGGAGAAGATAATCAAGGAGAAGAAGACTTCCTCCAGGATTCGCTTCATGCTTCAGGACGTTTTGGACCTCCGACAGGTAATGCTCAAATGCACGCGTTTATAAGAACACAGTGCGCAAGCTTCTTTTCCAAAGCTGGCCTGGTTCTGAGTGAGTTTTATATGTGCATGTACATACCATGTACTGTTAAAAGTGTGCATGAGAACATTGCGAATGCATGTGGTATGGTGGTTTACCAAGCCGGGCTAAGGGAGAATACAGTGTATGAACACAGTATATGTTCACTTGTTTTAAATATGAGGACCGGAAGTTAAAGGTTTTACTGCTGGAGCACCAATATATTCAGGATAATGGTGATTTGTCTTCATTAACAGATGGTCAAACATCAATCATCAATTGAATACAAACAACCTAGGCAAATGTAGATGTAGATCCCGTTAACATGCATCCAACTCTATTCTTGGGTGTCAAGTTAAAAATTCAAAGGATCAGTGTTTCAAGAAAAACCTGTCCCACTGCATAAAAGCTGAGAGTATTTCAACAATGTCTTTGAATTCCAGACTCATAACCATGGGAAGGCTCACTATCAATTTAGTGTGAAACAAAACGCATAAACACACAAAAAAATATAATTTTGAGTAGTAGTAGTTCACCCATCCATTCACTATTTTAGTAGCCCAATGTTATCTTGGTTACACATACATCTTTGCTGAACTTGAAAGAGTCACCATTGTATTAAAACGGTTAACAAACCACCGGTCGCCTGTAGAAACGGTGTGATGAACATGTGTCTTCACCCATGCATCTATCCAACCCGTGTTAGAACAACTGGGTGCCCAGACGTGGAGACCAAGGTCCCAAGACCATCGAGCAGATCCACAAAGAGGCTGAGCTGGAGGAGCACAGGGAGCACATGAAGGTCCAGCAGGCCATCATCACCAAAAAGGATTCCACCGGCGGTCCCGGAGGCAGAATGGGCGGAGGCGGTGGTCCCGGGGGCCGCGGAGGTTCTCACAACCCCAACCGGAGCGGTGCGCCCCAGGACGAGGGCTGGAACACAGTGCCTATCTCCACTAAGAACAGACCCATCGACACGTCGCGCCTCAGCAAGATCACCAAGGTAGGCTAGAGCTAGATATCGGGCGGGGGGGGGGCATGCACCTCCCAAGTTGGGCTTAACGATGAATCGTTTTTAAACCAAAATTCATTTGTGCGATTTATATGCGCATCTGACAGATATTTTATTTTTTTTGGTAGCGTCAATGGTTGCATTTGCATGCCGCCACCCTTGTTTGACGGTAATTTTAACTAATCAACGCAGTGTTTCTACCAGTCATGCTTTGAAATTCAAGACGACTATGTCTATGGTACATAGCCTACAAGGCATGCCCACCAACAACAGCACGTGAAACACATTCGTGGGAGCTCTGCTGAATAAGTGCCTCCGCTGAGCTAGAAGCAACGTCGGGAAATGTAGGATAATCAATCACGAAGAAAAGCTACTGTATGGAGTGCCTGAAGTAGTGGTTGTTCCCGAGGAAGTTGGCGACAGGGACCCTATTAGCAGGCTTGTATGCAGCCGTCCAACTATTGTGCAAGCCAAATCAATGTGCTTGGTGAGAGAGACTTTAACAAGGTAGCCAGCGTCCGGTTGACAAAAAAGTAAGACACGTGTAGTGTCTATGGCCTACTGAGATGAACAATGTTGCAAACAGTGAAGGTATCTCCGTAGTCGGACTTTCTTCACGGCAATGAGAACGTTACAATCTCAGGCGGAGCTAAATCGGAGCTAGATCATGTCCACGAAGTTATGTGTGCTGCATCTGTGTAAATAACCGGCTTTAGTTCCGACTGAATAACAGATCACCCATATGCTCCATAAAACAAAAACAACATTACTTATTTCAGGGATGCTTGAATGCCATTTAGGTGTGCTTCAGCAACATTTCTTTTTCCAAAATCGTTCAGCCCTACTCCCAAGTGTTTGCTTCACCCATTTGGCTGCTTCCAGTGCGATGACTTTTAATGTCTGTGTTCCACCCTAGACTCCAGCTCTTGATTTCAACAACCAGCTTCTTGCCCCTGGTGGAAAAGGCACTTTGGGCAGCTGGGGTAAAGGCAGCAGTGGTGGCAGCACTACAAAACCTGCAGAGGCTGGTAGGTGCAGTACAAAAACACGACTCAGCAGAACAGCATAGCATCTTTTTTTTCTGTGTTCCTAAATAGTGTGTGTGTGTGTGTGTGTGTGTGTGTTTAATTCCACCCCTAGGCGCAGATGCAGGTGGGCGACCGGCCACCAGCACTTTGAACAGGTTCTCGGCCCTTCAGCAGCCCCCCTCCTCCGGCCCCTCCCTGGACTCGACAGACAGACGAGTGCCTCAGAGGTAAGGGGACGTGTCGTTTTGTCTCGCAGCGGTGGTACGGAGGTCAGCATGCATTAGTCACATCACGGAACCAAGTCACCCCTGTCTTGTCGCCCTACGAATGTGACTGAATGGCTCATACGTATGTCGCAGCCATATTTATACGGTATTTGACTGAATAAGCGTAGTCTAATCGAAGCAAAATTGCAGTTTTGAGACATGAAAACAATATTTTTAGCTGGCTAACTCTCACCATCTTCAGCGCAAAGCTGGGCATCGTAATAGGCTGTCTGCGCAAGATAGCACGGCCGCAGCAGTTATTAGTACAGTAATCACTACAGCTGCTCTTGTCTCGTCATTGACCCCGCCTTTCTTTAGGAACAGCTCCAGTCGAGAGCGCGCCGACCGCTTCGAGCGCTCAGACCGCGGCGGCGACCGATTTGACCGCCGCGACGAGCGTCGGGACGACCGGGACAGGAACCGCCCGGTGGTCACCAAGCGCAGCTTCAGCCGCGAGAACGAGGAGCGCAGCCGGGAGAGGGAGCAGCGCGGGCCCCTCGACCCGGTCCGCCGCGTGGCCAGCATGACGGACGAGAGGGAGAGGGACCGCGAGAGGGACCAACACCGGGACAGGGAGAGAGACCGCGAGCGGAGCAGAGCTGATCGCGCTAGGAGCAAAGAGAATGGTAGGAGACATTTTAGGATGTGGGCTCCCCTTTTCTCCTCAAAGGCCTCGTGTTGTGTGTTAGTGCATTGTCTAATGCGTTTTGCTGTGCTTTTTAACTTCTATTTTGTTTAAAGTGGTTTACTTTTTTCTTATCAGTTGAATTGTCCTTATTTGGTTTTTGCTTTAATCATATTTGCAAAGCACAATTGCCACTGTATGGTACTTGAGCTATATAAATATAGTTGCCTTGCCTAGGCAATCCGCTTGTTAGTAATTTTATGTATTGTGACTGTGTGTGCGCAGTAAAGCAGGAGGCGGCTCCCACACCTCCACCTTCCCAGACCCCCACCAAGCCTGCCTTGACAGAGGAGGAGTTGGACAAGAAGTCCTCTGCCATCATTGAGGAGTACCTTCATATAAATGATATGAAGGTACGCAACAAGCACCTGCTCTGTTATATCGTAAACATATATAGCTTTCCAGCCATTCTTTTACAACACGTGTGTGTGTGTGTTGACCGCCACCCCAACAGGAGGCACTGCAGTGTGTCCAAGAGATGAACAGTGCCCAGTTGCTCTTTGTGTTTGTGCGGAACGGCGTTGAGTTGACATTAGAGCGCAGCCTTGCCGCCAAGCAGCACATGGGCCTTCTGTTGCACCAGCTCATCAAGACTGGCACCCTGCCCCCACAGCAGTACTTTAAAGGGTAAGTCAATCAGTGGTCGCGGTATACTTGATCGCTGTCCGTCATTTTGACGGGCAGGGTTGAAAATATTCCATCATAGTCTATTTATAACGGTCATGAATCCTTTTTTTTTTTTTTTTTTTTTTTCTCAGCAAAACTAGGCCGTTATTAAATGTCTTAGTTTTGCGTTTGTGTTCATTTTACACTTTTTTACAGCAAAAAAGCATCGATTTGGCAGGACAGGATCAGATTACTTTTTTTTTTAAACGTGTAGCAGTGATATTGTAGTGGCATGGGGCACACAAGTTGTTCAGTGATATTGTAGTGGCATGGGGCACACAAGTTGTTCAGTGATATTGTAGTGTCATGGGGCACACAAGTTGTTCAGTGATATTGTAGTGTCATGGGGCACACAAGTTGTTCAGTGATATTGTAGTGGCATGGGGCACACAAGTTGTTCAGTGATATTGTAGTGGCATGGGGCACACAAGTTGTTCTGATGTCTTGGTTTTGCTGACAACTCATGATGCACGTAAAAAGTTTCAAATTTGGTGAGGCATGTTAGAAAATATTGTCTACTGTAATCTGCACAGGCTAACCTGGCATGTGGAACATTAACAGACTGTATACTAGCATGTATACATACAATACAGCCTGTTCATGTTCTCACTGTAGTGGCTGGTGATCAGAAGGTTTGTGGCGCAGTCTGATGTCGATTTTAACCTAATCGCATGCATGATACACGAACACGCTAGCTATCAAAACGCATGCCGGCCGCTTGACTCACATCACTGCACCTTAGCGAGGGGTGGTGTCTGCGTCTTTCTTAGTTCTCAATATAGGATTTTATTGGATTGCCCCGCTTTCAAAGTTATGATTGCAGCCTGGTTTGATTCAACTTGCAATTAAAAACTATGAAATTGGCCTCCTGCTTCAGGACTGGTAGATTTCCCTCAGTGTAATCTGTCAAACTGATGGACGGCCTTCGGATTTTTCTGTCATTGTTAAAATTATTCAGGTCAATGATGGAACATTTTCAGTTAACGCGACCTTTAAAGTCAATTGTATTTGCTGGACGTCTTTGTAAAAGCATAGATTAACTATTTGAGAGAGAAGCCTTTTTGAGACAATTGGTTTCACAGATATATGTATCCATTATTTAAATGTAATGCTAATACCAGTGGGGTGCTATCTGTTTTTTTTATCACAGACCTTGCAGACTTGACAAATGTCTATCATCAATAAATAAATGGATGGATGAATTTAGGTTTTTACCTGCTGTGGCTAGTGGATTGCAACTACCAGAAATGGGTGCTATATCTTTAGCTAACAACCCTCTAATAAAAACTGCTTTATTCACCAGGCTTCAGGAGATCTTGGAAATCGCAGAGGACATGGCAATAGACATCCCTCACTTCTGGGCGTATCTATCAGAGATCATCACCCCTGTGCTCCGGGAAGGAGGCATTCCAATGGGACAACTTTTCAGGTCAGTCCCAGGCTTCACAGTAGACCAGAGATCAAATATAACCATGCCCTGTGTTCTCAGCTTGAATCCACATTACTCTACCATGTATTTCAGTAGGATATACATTTTCTGCTTGATTCATTAGTTCTGTTAAAAAAAAAAAAAAAAAAAGCAATTTAATGTTTGTTTCTGACGTTTTCTAGAGAGATCTCAAAGCCTTTGATCCCCATGGACCTAGCCGGGGTGTTAGTGGTCCACATTCTCACCCTGCTCTGCAAAGAAATGGTGAGCACGCAGCTGTTGCCATCTTATACATCCACAGATTGATTATAATTATTCTATCTGCAAAGTAAACAGGCTATATTTCTGGTAACCACGGATTTGTGTCCATCAGAGCCATAAAAAGGTGGGTGCCATGTGGAGAGAGGCCGGGCTTAACTGGATTGATTTCCTCCCAGAAGACGTGGACCTCAATGAGTTTGTCACAGAAAAGGTAAAGGTTCCCTCATTATATTATGACCTTTTGTTGTTGTTGTTATTATTATGACATGTAAAACTCAAGGAAAATGTAGTATTTCTATCATAACAGGCTTGCCGGTTAGTATGCATGCTGCTGATATTAAAAGTCCCAGGATGCATTGTTCATTACATATGTACATTCATGGTATAGGGAGCCCTCTGCTGACCAAGTTGTGTAATAAGTGACTCAAGTTAGGTGACTTCCGTATAGTCAGCGTTGCATTCCAAGCGCTGCGGTAGGTTGCATGAAGTAGGTGTCCTGTGAAATATTAACAGAGTTTCCGCAGGGCCTTAAAAAGTCTTAAACAGTCTAAAATACAATAATCTGACTGTTAGGCCTTAAAATGTCTTAAATATGTTTGATTATTAAGTTAACGTTACTTATATTGTTGTATAAAAACTGATTACCGCGCTGTTAAACGTTCGGTAAATACTACAGTCTCCTAGATGCAGGCAGCACGCAACGGAAGTCTGTGTCAGCGCTCAACCAGCACACCATACTGGGAGTACACAGAGCTAAAGGGTAGAAGATAACGACCATGTTAATCATGCCAAGCGGGTGCAAATATATTTCCTACTGGAGTTTGTCAGTGTTTTCTTCTCACATTTAGACAATGGTCATGTAAAATGCCCCCTCGCTCCACCATTAGATCGATCCGACACTGCAGTGTTGTCATAAACATTGCTGCTTGCCTGAATATCTGTCAAATGAGGTAGGCTATGTTAAATCATTTGAATAGACTGCATTTGGTACGGTGTAAATAGCCACACATCAGCTATTCGACTGTTTACAACTAAAAATAGCCTACATAAAGACGTTCACTCGAATTCGTGCGGTATGTAAATGTGTGTTGATTAACTAATTTAACAATGGTCTCCAGGGTCTCTGGCTTGAATCCCATGCTTAACATCATTTTTATTTTTTTCATGACATTTCAAAATTGCTAGTTTAAGTTACTGTGACTTGTGGTTATGCTATAATTTAAGTGGATATGTCCAGGGCTGAATGAATTTCCCTGTATATACACACGAGGGTCTGGGGAATTGTATGCAAGTTAAGTTGTAAGCCAAATGCAGTTGAAAATGTGTTGTCTATTAAAACTATTACAATACATTTATTTTGAATAGTCACTGATCAAATACATTATATCTTAATCCTGTAGCCATGAATTTTGACCTGGGCCGTTGAATGGGATGCATTTCACAAACTAAATGTATTGACTTTACTGTAGGCTACTTGTATTGCGATTTTCCTTCATATCAATTGTAATATTTTTTTGCCAGCATGGATGCAAAATAGGTCTTAAAATGCATTTATAATTGTCTTAAGTCTTAAATTTTACTTAATGAAACCTGCAGTGTACTTGATAGTACTCAAATTACACATTTGTGTTTGTACTTCATGTGGTACTTGAGTGAGCGAGGATCAGTGAACCCTGCTAGCACGCAATGATTCAGTAGATATGTATTACTTGATCAGAACGCTGCTTTTCCTCAGTTTGACCCAGTCCAACCGCACCCGCAACATTTTCTGATAAGCTTATCCGAATCGGCCCGCACATCACTAGTGGCCACAATTAAAGAATGTTTGGCCCTTGACAAAGTATCTGTTTCTAATTGTGTCTGTCTGTGATTGAGTTTTGACACCCATAACTTAGACTTACCATTTTTTTTCATTGTGGTGCGTCAGCATATGGAGTTCACCCTGGGCAATGAACCAGAGGTGGATGAAAAGGAGGAGCTGAGTCCTGAAAAACTGTCTAAAGAGCTGGACAGGCTGCTCCACGATCAGGCTGACAACCAGAGGCTCTTCGACTGGATCGAGGTATGACACACAAGGACTATTTAGATCAGGGGTGGGGAACCCTTGTCCTGGAGGACCACTGTCCAGCATGTTTTAGATGTCTCTGCTCCAACACACCTGATTCATGAGTGGGTCATTAGAAGCCTGATAACGACCCATTCATGTGACTCAGTGTTGGCGCAGCAGGACAGTGGCCCTCTAGGACCAGGGTTCCCTACCCCCTGGTTGTAGATCTTACAGGGTACCCATTGAGGACACATTTACTAACCGTAATGTTAACATTCTATATGTTGCCATGGCAATACAATAATTTATGGGATGTATCGGCCTGTGCGGCAGAATCGTAACGTGTTCCTTTGTAGGCCAACTTGGACGAGCAGCAGACCTCCTCCAACATGTTCATCAGAGCACTCATGACATCCATCTGCCGGTCAGCCATCATCTGTGAGTCTCCACCTGTCCAGACACCTTTTTGTATACATGCCTGATAAATATACGCTGTGCAGTAAATCAACTGATTTCCAACACTAGGCGAGACCCCTTACAAGTTGGACAATGAGCAGTTCAACCAGCAGGTCAAGGTGCTGCGGAAGTACCTGAAGGATGAGCTGATGGAACTGCAGGGTCTCTATGCGTTGCAGGCACTGATGGTGGAAATGGAGCAACCAGCCAGTGAGTGGCCAGCACATCATCCACTCCGTCCCTGTGGGCCATCATGCACACTTTGCTAACACTCTCTCCCTGCACAGACCTGCTGAGGATGTTCTTCGACATGCTTTACGATGAGGACGTCATCAAGGAGGAGGCCTTCTACACGTGGGAGTCCAGTAAGGACCCAGCCGAACAACAGGGCAAGGGCGTGGCACTCAAATCCGTCACCGCCTTCTACACGTGGCTGCGTGAAGCGGAAGATGAGTCCGACAACAGCTAGGGCCCCTTCGCCCACAGTGTCACACATGCTTTGGACCTCTGCAAGCATCCAGCTGGAAATGATTCAGAAAACACTGAATCTGCAAAAATGATTCTGCCTAAAAGGAATAAAAGCAAGAAAAAAATATCTTAAAGTGGGGGAGATTGTATTATGGATCGAACATTCGTTCCGTTTTTTTTTTGTTTTTTTGCGCTGACGGATGTCTTGAACTAAATTAAACAACTGATTTAAGTAGAGGAATGGTTTGAGAGAATGGAGAAGAGTGCTGTAAAACATGGGGGACCCTGCTAAATCCCTTCCATGTTAATTGGTTTGTTTTTGAGGTTTTATCCTGTTTTAAAATGTAAAATGGCTCCTTGTTGCTGAGGCGACACTACTCAAGACATTTGACTGAGAAATGAATCCCCAAAAGATGAACTTTAAAAAGCTGCTCACATCTATATTTTCTCAATTGCATCAAGATGTGGTAACCTCAACGATCATACAAATGGTGTTCAATCTTCATGACACACTAATTAGCTTCGCCACACATTTCTTCAGTGTTCTAAAATATATGAATAAAAGGAATGTGGCTGTGACGGAGCGATGGAATGGACAGACCAGTTTTAATGGTTGTGGACACCACAACCTCACCCTGGGAAAGCATCGGGATAAAGAATGTTTAGTGGCGATGGACATCAACCTTATGCTGCTGGGGGAGGGTGCTGATAATGCTTCCCTAATGGCCATGCCCCCAACCCACAAATGTCTGTTTTTACATTTCTCCTACACTTGAGGACATTTTGCAAGCTTTTATAAAGAGATTAAGGGCATAATGGCAAGTCTCTCAAGCAATTTTCTTTTTTTTATCTGAATAAAAAACAAATCTATTGAAACTTGAAAGTATACAGTATATAGACAATTAAGTCAAGATTAACAGTTCAAATCCTAAGGCCTTTTCTGCTGCCAATAGTGGAAATGCATTTCAGGAGAGTACTGTAAATATATAAATATATATTATAGATGTTCTTTCTCCGATACAGATGCTAACAGAATGCCATGTCATGTCTTCCCATTCTGCAACAAAGTGGAAGGATGTGCCCCTATTTATATTTGTCTTTCCTCAGCTGGCAGAAGATGCTTGTAATTATCTACCCAAGTCATCAATTACCATATAATTGAGAAAAAAAGTGTAAATATGTTTTTGCTTTACTTTATTAAAAAGATATTTAATTAAAGAAACCTAATGCCTCTTTTCACATCCAAAACTGGAAAAGATAATAAAGACCATTGCAGTAAAATAAGGCCTGAACTTGTGCTTTTGTAAAAGCAAATGACAGGCCTCCTTATTTCATTTCGAGGTTCTGACTTTCTACCCTTCTGTTTTGTTGTTCAACTCTCATAATGTTGCCCATCTCCAATGTATTTAAATTGTTTAGCTTAGGGAAGCAACACCGGTTTCATCCATCTCAGCCAATGAAAGATAGTTGATTATGCATGGATTGCTAAGAAATTGCTTTGGTAAGCTTCTATATCAGGGTTCCCCAATCCTGGTCCTAGAGGGCCGCTGCCCTGCATGTTTTAGATGTCTCCCTGCTCCAACACACCTGATTTATGTGTCCTTATAACAAAGCTGTTGCTCTCTTGATCATTGTGCAGATCTGCCATTAGCTAATATATCCCACTGCTTTGCTGGAACGTTTTCAAAGTTGGGCTGGGCTTCTCTGGGATTTCCAGAAAATGTGACTTCTCATATTCGTCAGTCTCAATGTTCAGCCAGATCGCTTGTAAGTTGTGGACAAACAGCAGAGCAGGGCTATTCAACTCTTTTCTAACAAGTCACTCTGCCTCTTCTATTTTGTGCTTGCATCAGCTCCAGTGAAACTGCACACTAAACGTCATCCTAGAACACCATAGAACCACACTGCAGCACTATATCAAAAGCACCATGGCTTCACCCAACCACATTGATAGTTGGATTTGAAGTCCTTGCAGACGCTTTAACTATTTGCAGTAATAACAGGTAATACTGCTCCTTTTTCTTTTTTAAATATTACTTTACTACACCTGTTTAATTACATTTTAATGCTTTTATCTATACTGTAGTACTATTATTACATAATTTTAGATTTTTATGTTTATCCAGTGACATTGTCTCTGCTCAGTCAGTTTTATTGCTTTATTTCTTGTTTTACAGACACGTCATCGTTGACAGATCCCAAACCTGCAAGCTTCAAGTCCTGTCTCATTGTTTACATGTGCAGAATACTTGCAAGATAAACTGCGGTTATTTTAATACTGTCATATTATAATCATGAGGACAGTAAAACTCATCCTACTGTCATACTATAAACATAAATAGTATAGCCTGTACAAATAAATTACAGCATGTGCTGTAAAATAACAGTAAACTGCTGACGTCTCCTGCCAGTTTATGTTGCAGTGTAGGCCTACTACCATTTGGGGTATGACAACCACACTGTGCAGCATGCTGTGTGGCGCAGATGACACTGACGTGACTTGGCGTGCCAGATGGTCCACAATGTTGTACTGGAATTGTCACAATTAAAACGAGCCTTTCAATGAAAACGTGTTGGGGCTGTTGAACGGGTGGATTCAGAATGATGAGGGATGAAACGTTGTGATGTAGGTGGGCCTTATAATCAAAATAACTTCCATGTGTTCTATAGGCTCCATTTTATATTTCATGTTGTAACTGCTTCCCATGAGCTAAACATGTTAATTAGTGACGTGATAATGATTTATTTTAGTTACGGATTTGTGGCTGCAGTGTAGTCCATTATGTCGTTCTTTTTGGTTACTAAATCAATGCGGCCTACTTTATGTAGCCTATACCACTCCTGACAACGGTACGTGCATGTACTGTGTATAATATAGGCTAATCTACAGCTTTCACTGTAACCCAGTAACATACTGTTTCTTTTGATTTGACACCCCTACAGGAACTAGATTCACTTTTCGACCAGATCCTGTCCTTGACAGTGCTCCTCAAAATGAACCCAAACTTTGTCGTCTGTAATCTCACTCAGCGATGGGAAGCTATGTTAAACTGTCCTTATCAGTTTATCGCTCTTGTTAAGGACTGTTCTTTCCCTGCTGACATGTTAACTCTTGGGCAGTAAGTAGCCTTATCGTCAGGCTGCTTTTATTCTATTCTCCAATAGCTTCTTCGCACTTTTAATGGGTGTCTTCTCAGTTTCGTGTCACACCATTTTAGTAGCATATAGCCATGGATCCTTTCTTCCCAGGCCTATGTGTACCCAGCAGGGACAATACGAATATAGAAATTGTGGAAAACATCATTTTTTTTTAATTATTGGAGTGAGGTTACTAGATGAGTAGTGGGAGCTGAAAATTGTTTTATAAAACGTGTAGACAGAAATTCATAATTTAAAAAATGTGTTTGATTGATCTACAGATGGTGAATATATTATGCACATCTGCAAATTTATGAATAACTTAATTAGTGTTATCAACATCTGCTGTCTGACATAACAAAATACGTACAGAATGCATTTCATACCCATCAGTAGATTTTTTATTTATTTATTGGCTGTTGCTTTTATTTTTAGTATAGCTCATTCACTTTCATTATCATTAAATCGAACAGCTCTAATGTAGTTCCTGAAAATTCAACTAGAGGGAGGAATCACACCTATTTAAAAAGTACACATACTGTATGCATTGAGCCATCCCATGTTCCCCACAGGCTTGTTTGCTCCTTATGACACGAATTCTGAGATCCTAGCAGGCAGTCCTGTCTTCTTGACATAGTTGGGATATCTCTACACACGCTAAAGTAAAACCCTGAAGGTTTTTTTGTTTTTTTCCTGTTGGTTGAGGGTAAACTATTGCCATTTATAATCAGACCAATATGCCTGTGAATCTGGTTATTCAAGTATGTTAGCTGTGTGATACTAGGCTCATAGGTAACCATGGTGTTACTATGGGTAAACATGGTGACTGGTACTGACAGGTTCCTCTATAGGCCTAGCTAAAAATAGCGTAAGTAAATGTATACTAAGTCCTTTTTTAATCCCAAACATTGCTTAGATCGCCTTAAAGTTGTGTGCTGACACATCTGAAAATATGTCTGGTCGAACTTTCTGCAAAAATGTGTAGGCTATAGTCCTGCCACTGAAATCTTTCATTTCATGTTTTTTGTTTTCTTGCTTTTATTTACACGTGTGTATTGCTGTGTAAAGGCCTCTAATTCTTAAGGTTCTTCTTGCATCAGTTTACATTGCAGTGAAAGAAAATAATTTCTCTATGATTCTCAATAAATGTGTCCTGCTCACTATTAAACTATTAACAGCTCATGCTCAGTCCAAATGTGCAAGACTAATCACTGATCTCAGTGGGAGCACAGAGGCTATCAAATAGCCTTGATATACTGTATAACCTATTAAGCATGAACCATGATCATAACATTACAGACTAGTTGGTTAATGAATAGTAACACGGCTTTAGGATTAGATAGGTATTAATAAAGCAAGAACATTGGCTTGAATCAATTATCCTTTGGGAAATGTGTGGGCCAAATGCATAGTCTCAGAAGACATGCTTATGTAACTGTAGCCTATGCCTTCAAACTGCAAACATCATCCTTTATAGTCCATTTAAGATTGCTATGTACATACAGTATGTGCATACATTTTAAATGTTTTTTAGTGCGCTTCATCTTTAGGGCAGCCTTTTTATGCAACAGAACATCACAACAGAAGAAAACAACATCTGTAAATGATGAATAAACAATGGTTTGAATGAAAAATGTGTAGAATAAACCCAAATAGACCTTGCTGCTGTTTTTCTTTGGAAAGGGTAAGCTAGGCTTCAGCGTTTCATGATTAAGTAGCTGCCCATCACTTGTCTCACTGCTAGTGGATCATTAATGATGTTGGGTCTTCATAAAAGAGACCGGCAGGTTATGTAATGGATCCCTGTGAAGACAGTGGCCAGTGCGAAAGTCAGAAGAAGTGTTGTCTCACCTGGGCATGGCCATGTTGTCAGTTAGAGTGGCTATCTTCTCCCTCTTTCTGGGGGGTTTGTGTTGTGTGGCTGCCAAAGGTAAGCAGATACATTGATTTTGCTTTGATATGGATAACTTCATTAGACTTCTTCAGGTTGTTGTTGTTGGGTCTGGTTTTCAAATTTCTAAAATGCTGAACTTCATACAAGTTGGGGTTATTGCATTATTTTGACCTTTTCTGTGTAATTCACAACCAAGCCCTGACTACTTTCTGCTTATTAATCTCGCTTAAAATCTGCACCACATCTTACAATCACCTTATAGAGCAGGGGTAGGGATCCCTGGTCCTGGAGAGCTACTGCCCTGCATGTTTTAGATGTCTCCCTGCTCCAACACACCTGATTCTAATGAATGGGT
>JAODLL010082618.1:0-15190 GCA_026546735.1 Forbesichthys agassizii
CACTGGATCAGGGGGAGGGAGGTAGCCAAACTTACTGAGCCAGTCCTGGAGGAGGAACACACACACACACACACACATACATGCACACCCGCACACATACACGCACGCACACACACATACATGCACGCACACACACACACAAAGTTACAAAGCCATCCCAAGCATTCCCACAGCTCCCAGTACGAGCCCCTCTGAGAATGGCACCTGTTCATGTGTGTACTCAAATTTGTGTTTGTGCAGTGTGCCTGCTGTGTGTGTGTGTTTGTGTTTGTTAAACGTCTCTAGAACAGATGGCTGTGCAGTTACATTTTCATTTTGAGTTAATTGCTAACTGCCTTTGTCTTCAATTAGACACACACCTTGCCATTGTTCTCATTTGTTGCTGTTTATCTCAGATTGTCTCTCAGTCTATCCCTCTCCCTCTATTCAGCACCATTCCCAGCATCCTCGCCTCGCATAGCCGGTCAGATGTGACTGCTTTTAAATAGGTTTTTTGATCGCCAGTGAAAGGTGAGTGACGTGGATCGATGGGTGCACTTTCTTCCTCCATCGACAACACTGGGAAAATCCCATTATCTAAACGACTTGGCGCTCGCAAAGCTTTCAGTCTGGTAATATGTGCTTCCCCCTCAACCGCGGACCAGTAAGGCACTGCATGAGTTTCCCTATACCATACATCATACCATTTCCCCATACTAAGTTAACATCAGAGATGACCTAAACATTAGGCATTTCTTTAAGAAGTTTAAAGTCAAATGGATGTATAGCTGAACTGGCTCTAAAGAAAGACATGGGATATCCTTTAAAGGTTGGGTCAGCGATGCTGGATACGATGCAGCGATACTGCTACGTCATCCTTCAGTGCTCCCATATAAGTCACAGCCCCCAAATTGGACATGCATTTCCAAGACTGGGGTAGTGTTGTGGGGTGAGGTCTGCACCACTTTGTTTACAGAGCCAGGTCTGTGTAGAAACACCAGATTTTTTTTCAGCGCACACACACACATAATGCACAGCTGGCAGCCTGTGAGAAGATCTTTGATGAATTTGACAAAAAACACTATATTATCCTAACATATCTATATGAGCTCTCTCCCACATGTATGTGTGTCATCATATGACTGTCAAAGTGATGGATTAGATGTGTACCTGCAAGCAACAAACATGGACACACACAGACACAGGCATTTGATATTTACAATCTCAATAGAGAATGGTCTTGGGAACAAAAACCTTTCATGTACACTATTAATCTGATGTACAAAGTATGTTACGTAACTAAATATTTTGCTTAATGGAAGAAAAGCATAAGTGTTACAAAGAAGAAACATAAACTAAACTTTTACATATGATTTAATATTACAAAAAGATCTCTCAGTGGAGTTTTCTACCAATAGTTTTTGAAGCATTATAGATTATCTTCTGACAGACTTGAGTGACTCTATGGGAGGGAACAAAATACTTAAAAATACCTTGTTTTCACAGTTGGTTTAAACCCCATATGAACATTTCCCAGACAGAATTGTTTCATTTAGCAGTATAAAGAACCTCATGCAAATCTCCCATTGAGGTAATTAAATAAGGCCAACCGAAACACCTGGGTCATTCACATGGGGACAGGAGAAGTGGGCAAAATACCGTATTAACTAATTAATTAAGTAAGAGCTGATTCAAAGGTCACATTTTTCTGCTTTCAGCATTTTACAGGACAGTTGGGAAACACTAGTTAGTTCCCTTTCGCAGGAACTGTGATCTGTTACTTATGGTACATGATCATGTTATCATGGCAATCCAATCAATCATGTACCATAAGTAATAGATCTGGTCCCAGATCAGACTCAGGGAACCGAGAATGTGAATAGAGTTTTGTTTTTTTTTGCCCTGGAAAGGTCTGTGCTGGGCTGGATGTTTCTGGAATATAAGGACACAAAACACAGCACTGTTCACAATGACAGTTGGAAATGTCAGAATCCTAAACCTTTTAGTTTCTCACAGAGAGAAAAAACACAATAATGTGATATTGATCTCTGTGGTGACTTTCTCTCACAGCATTTGCTCCTGAAGTTAACAGGGATTTGATGTCTTGCTGAAGGACAAGCAGGGCCTTTAACCAATATGGTTAAGGGTGGTTCCGCAACCCATTTGATTTATTCTATTATTGCTAACTACTGTATTTCTAAGGCTGACATTGATGTGTAGTACTACTCTGTAAAGCGTGATGATTTTTGTTCTGCTAACTTTAAATGACATCTAAAACAAACTATAATTTCAGAAATACAGTCTGAAATAATTGTGGTTCATAAAATCTAGATTCTGCACACTTTTCAGAATTGAATTCAGCACATTTCAACTAGCCAACACATTTATATAAGCCTGTAGACGGTCTGTGGTGTGTTATTATTCTACCACACAGATTCCACAATACAATACATGCTACACGACATTACATACTATGTATTAACACATTGAGATGACTGTGACTGTCTTCATGAATCCCATAATTATACCTATAAGTATGCATACATGTACATCCATGTACCATAAAATAACCATAACCATTAAATATATTTTATCCCAGAAGGTCTTGTTGACTAAATTAATATCTTGATGTAAAATTAAGAAAAGTTTAAAAGTTAAATATGTAAAATAATAGTCAGCAGGCATACACAAATACAACTTTAAATTACTGTAAATAAAAATAATGAATATTTTAATTTTAATATATTATTATATATAATATAATATATTATATTATAATATTTTTCTCTTTAAAGAAAGGCAACACTAGCTGAGGTCAAGACCAGGGCATGTATTTCATAGTCATACCATGACAGTGCCCACATTTCACCAGAAATGTAAGATGTAAGAAATGTAAGTCTCAACTTGTGCCTTAGTGCAAAGTATGCATAGTCTAAATTTTGATGAGTCTGATAAAGAAAAATGTCAAGCAAAATAGTAATTACATTTTTAACTGTAATTTCCCTAGGAAAGCAATGTGAGTTGGTACGTTGAGTGGGTTGATGCACATAATTAAATTAAACTTCTCCAGAGAATTCAGTTAAGAAGAACACTTTTACATTGCCATTATTATTGAAGGTTAGCAACATCAATTCAGGAGAAATAGCCACAAAGAAAGCTGTCTTGTCAATGTTCAGCCAAGGACAGCACTTTTATTCATTATCACAAAATATGTATTAAAACGTGTACTGTATGTATATGTTATGTAATGGATATGGAGAAACATATTTCTGTGTTTAACAGTAGAGTGAAAAGTCCAAGGTTAGCACCCTAAACTGCCAATAAGTCTTAACTATCTCATTTTATAACGAATGTCAAGCAAGGTACATTAGGTATATTATGTATGTACCCAGGGTGACATTGTGTGTGTGTGTGTGTGTGTGTGTGTGTACACACAGTACTAGTAAATGAAGTAGAGAGAGAGAGGAAGAGGAGAGATTAAAATCAAGTTCATTTTCACAAACGAATCTGACATAGCATGATATGGATGGAGAGAAAGGGATAGAGAGATAGAGAGATGAGGGGTGCATTAAAAATGTTTTGAAGTTTCATCATCCACTTGTTCTCCTGAGCTCCCACCATTGGGCTCCAATAACCATCACAGAAAATGCTTGCTTCGTTTACATTGACCCTATTATTCAGATTGGAATCGCGGTTCAAAGCCCAACCAGAAAGAAAATGCTCCATATAAACACCACGATCGGAAGAGAAATGGCCAACCTGATCGAATTTTCATTCAGAAGTAGAGAGGTAGTATAAAACCCTTCCATTACCCGATTGAAAGAAGAATTCTACCATCTAAACGGTTAAACATGATAACTTGGTTGCATTCTAATGCGCATGCACTGTCTTACGATTTGTAAGATGTTGGTAAACAGCCACTGTACAAAGCATGGCTGTATGAAGAATGGTACAGAGTCTGGACAAAACCATTTCTACTCGTGCAAATACGTGAATGGAAGGTAGTACGTGATCTCATCTGGAGCCGTACATTTCTTCACCAGTCACACAAATAGTCTCACTCTCCGACGTACCTACACCTAAAATCTAGCTGGTTTTATCCCTTTGCTAGCAGGACACATTACATTATGAGCTAGATAATGACATCTATTCTGATAAATTGCGACGGCACATGTAAACACCAGACCAGATTAGGTGACATACCATGAAAACAGGTAACTCGAAACAGTCAATCGGAAAAAGATTCCATTCGGAAATACAAAATCGTGTCTATGTAAACCCAGCTAATGAGAGCGAGAAAGATCATTTACACCATGCTAAATGATATTTGAAATGAAAGCTACTTGATAAATGTTATTTGAAACAAAAGCTTTAGTGTTCTTTTGAGTTAACTGTTTGTTTTGAATTAATAAAATAAAACATATATTTGGGTTAACTAGTTTAATGTAGTTCAAAGCCAGAATATTGAAAAAAGTCACCATTCGATACAGCATTTCTCCCATTAGCTGTCCATATTGCTCTTTACATACACATGCAAACAGGTAGTGTAGACAGAAAATGCTCATTCACTCAAGATAAATTCAAAAGAGAGCAGAGAAATAGCCGTGTAAACTTGCTATTGACCAAACAATGCAGATAGATGCAGTCATTTTTTAAATGTTCTGTCTGATTAGCAGTTCTCTCATGCATACAAAAACTTAAGACTAAATGCACACAGACATAACTACACACTGCACATCAACAATTTACTTTTATTTTTGTGCATAAGCTGCGTATGATACAGTAATACTGTTGTACATTAATAGCCTCGGACTGGGAAACAACAAAGGGCCTTTCATTTTATTCTGTTGTCTTCCCTGTTATTGCCTTCTCAGTTGCCATCTTGTTGCTTCCTCTCTTCCTTCCACTTTCTGTCTTTCTTTTTCCACTGTCTTTGGCTTACACACAGACAAACTCTCTCTCCACAGCTGCACATACACTTTAATAGGTTCAGCTCACGTCCTGGGTCACATAAGGTCAAAGTTCAACTCACCATTGCCACAGCAACCTCTCTGGAAAGCTCGATATGTTGCGGCCTTCTCATGGCAACCACCTCTTTCCCACAATGCCCCTCTCTGTGCTGCCCATAAGAACAGCTGCTGAGCCTCAACATGTTCAACATTTTTGGGAGGAAATGTGTCATCAGGAGCAACTTTAACCGTGCGACCTCTGTCTCTCTCTCAGGGCTCTGAAGTCGCTTTACATTGTTCCTTGTTACCATGGCGATAAGTTCAGCTATAGAACTCCCTATCGGGTCAAAGCTTGGGAAGCTTCTAAAATAGACACAGTGAATTTTGATGTGGCAGCACGAGAACTTGAGAGAACGTGTCTTAAAAGTGTTAGAGGGGCTAAGGTACAGTGATTTAGTTATATCTCTTGGGGATAATATTCTGCCAAACTTCAGATGTTCCTTCCCAGGTCTTCAAAACATCAAGGGAGTAATTAGTGCCAACACAGATAGTGTTATTCTATAAAGCAATAAGAGCAGGGTCTATTTCATGATGCAAGCGCAGTCAGATAAAAGGTTTGCTCAAAGTATTACACAGGGAGAAGTGTTTGACGTTGAAGTTCTTGAAACTCTGCTGACGTTGGATACACCTCTCCTGCGCAGACTAGGATCTGAACAAGATAAAGAGAGTTGGAGATTGTCGGTGACACCCAGGGACATTTACACAGTGTCAGAGACACTTACTGGAACATTGACTTGTAGCTGAGTTGGCAGGTGATAAACATTGAAGAATTAATCTTTGTCTAGATATTATCATTGTCATTTTTGGCCATTTCCTGCTGTCGTTTGCCCTTCTCAGTACAGAACCAAGTATGACTCCCATTCCTCTCAGTCTGACACTCTGATACTGTACAAGACCCCCAGGTGTCAGGAGTAGGGATGTCACGATACCAAAATTTTAGTAATCAATACCTATACCGGTGAAATTCCACAGTTCTCGATATTCATTTCAATACCACGGGAAACAAATAAAATAGGTCCATATATAAAAAGCTAATGTGCGATTCTTCAATATGTGTAACTACTGTAGGCTACAACAGTTTATGTAGGGGTGCTCTTAGGTCGCGTAAACATTCACATAGATTAGAAAATTCAGTTGCTACTTGGACACATTCAAAATGATCCCGAGGCTTTCCAGACTGATTCTCATGGCAAAACTAAAGTGAAGCTCGTGAGATTAGGATGGTCTTGCAAGGCTACTGTTCCGGTAGCCTACATTTCAACTGTCATATCCATTGATTCTGCCATTTTCTGAAAAAAGCCTGGAAACACGTCACAACTCGTAAATTTGAACGCGCCAACAATACCATCCATTGAAAAACTAAATATTTTTATGTTTATGACACCGAATTCCAATTTGCATTACAATTTAGAACGCAGTGTAGTTTGACTAAGTAATG
This sequence comes from Forbesichthys agassizii, assembly GCA_026546735.1. Lineage (NCBI taxonomy): Eukaryota > Metazoa > Chordata > Actinopteri > Percopsiformes > Amblyopsidae > Forbesichthys > Forbesichthys agassizii. Next base: position 6,427 of record JAODLL010082618.1, read on the forward strand.
CAACTTTTAAAAAACGTTTAAAAAATTGTGAGAGAATCATGATCTCAATTCTAGGCAAGAAAATCGTGATTCTCATTTTATCCAGAATCGTGCAGCGCTAGAGTCATTTATAAATTCCAGGTCAACAACCACCCAGAAAGATTCACGTTGGTGTAAAACAACATATTAGCCTATCTTACTGTATATTACAATGCTGTTGATCTATGTAACTTGTATTTAACTTGTTTTCCAATTTTACTTAATTATTTGAGAAAATCTGATATGATTTATACATTGTCTGGGCATGCTATTGTTTCTATATTAGATTAGATTATACAATGTTAGATTCCTACAGGAATAAACATAATATTAAATAACACAGGGGAGTCATATCATGGAAAACAAACTATAGGCCATCATTCCACATTTGCACTGCTCATAAATCGCTCTGGGACCTCCACTTATTCTGGCTCTTGGCTCATTCTACGTCCTGAATGTGCTGTGGTCTCTGAATGCATGTGTGATTTGTTGAGTGTCTGAATGAAACCTACAGCTGTGATGTGTGTGTATTGCACCAATCCTATGCTATGAGTAATCGAAAATGTGTTTGTATGTGCAGATTTCAAAAGTGCTGACACATTGTGCCCATACACACCTGAATTGCATGCTCTGTGGTAAATGTATAATCTCCACGTCCATGACACTAGGGCATAGGGTGGATGACTCCGATTTAAAAGGCTTTAAATTAATTTGGCTGTAAGCATATGTTAATGACTACAGCTCAGCAATGTTATTGTCATTTATTTTGAATTCTATATAATTTATTGGTTGATAAAGTAGTACTGATATTTTTGTAAACACAATCCTCTCTTTAAAATTCTATAATCCAATTAGGATTAGAATTAGCATGTAGGGATTTGCCTTAAAAGATAGTTTGGTCCACACAGAATGAACGTGGCTAACAGTATCTTCCCTGAACAGACGGTGACACTGATGGAACACTTCATTCGCTTTATTACACGCAGTGTGTGTAGTCACATGGCCTTAAGCACATGCTTAATCAATCATAAAGAGAGTTGGATCACCTGCTAGCATTATCAAGAGAGCATTCATCTTCGTCAAGAGATTTCCTGTCTCCTTTGATATATTTCTCCTACATTTCCTCTCACGATACTCAAATCTGAAGGCCCCATATCATTCCAAACTGTCGTGTTGGAGAGACTTTTTCTCAACCAAGATAAATGTACCGTTTTAATCTTTGTGTTTTTAAACATGCATTTAACAACAGCTGACAAATCAGTGGACTGGTTACAGTCCAGACGCCTCACACCTGGGTCTAAATAGAAATGTTCTCCTTTTACACAATTCATTTCTGAAGAGAATTGTGGCTAAATTCCATGTTTAACAGATTTCAAAACAGGTCCAACCCATTAAAGTCTTTTTCAGAAAACACAACTGGAAGAGATGTACAGTATATGATAATGGACACATTACATGGGTTGCTGTGTTACATACAGGAATGACTATGAATCGCACATCTACTGTACATTTTAAATATAATCTGTCTTTAGAACATCTGTCTTTAAGCCTTGTGACATTATTACATCGTTATAGTGGGATTGAATTATTCTCTCAGTCATTATGAAAATAGCTTTCTGTACTATCAGTATTCTACTACAGACAGACAGAGCCACTTGACATTCCTCATTCGACCAGCATAATTCAATACGCCTCTGGGTCATCAGAAAGACACATGCGCACCAGTGGAGATTAAAAGCAGCAGGACAAACCCACTTACTCCTGCAACAGCAAGCACAACGATCATCGCATGAACATCTGGACACACATAAACATCTAAGCATAGATGCTTCATTCATTCATTCTATTTTCAGTCCACAGGCCACAATTCAGGAACGTCAATAATGACGGCTTTTTGAGTTAAATTGATCAGGTCTGATTCAGGAAATGGAATGTTAACTTCCTTCATGAATAGAACAGTAGTGTTTTCATGATGTGACACTTTCTGCATTTGCATCTTCTATCTTAAGGCTGGTTCATTACTATTGTACGGTTTTAAAATTAATGGACATTACTTCAATGCCAACTCTTTTTCTTGTCAAGCAGGACGTTCGCTTCACTTGCATTTCATTTTAATGGGGTATACACTTTAGGTTTAAAAGCTGAGACAATAAAACAGCAAACTATATTTATACTATACAGATGATTCTAAAAACTACAATTAGCAAGGAGTGAAAACAGTATTGGGAGAGAAGATTCAGGAAGTTGTCATACGTAGACCTGAAGAGGTCTAATGAGCCACATTAAATAAAAACAGACGTGAGCTATAGAGTATGAATGCAATATTAAAATCGCTTATCAATAAAGAAATTAACAACACATTAAAAGCTAAGAAATTTATTACCTGAATGTGTTTCTTTCGTGAGATATACAATATTATTATATATATTATTTCACATAATAGCGCTAAGGATAATCTGTAGTATATAGCACTATTTATTAATTGTTTTAAGTAGGCCTAATTGTTATGAATACACAAAAACAGCAGGTTTATTCCCTGCACCGACTACAACATTGTATTAAAAACTACACAGTAAAGCCCACGCATTGTGGACAGGCAATCAAACTATACTTAATTAAAATATTTAGATTGAATATCTGCAATTAGCTTGAGTCAAACTGTTTTAAGGTTATAAATATGCCCATGAGGTTTGTGCTGCAATGCTACTGACAAATATATGATGCCTACAAGTATCCTACATACGTAATATACAACTTAAATGAACAGAAGTCTTCTCATCTGTTGAATAGACATTTAAAATTAATTATTTTGCATCTGTAAATGTTTAAAACGTGTGCTTTATATGCCCTCTTCTCTATAACATATTTAATTGAACTTCTAATTGAATGTGGTGGAGCCATATAACAGTGGTGGTAATGACAGGATTAAAACAAGGCTTGTAAGTGATTCAGTTAATCCCTGGTTTAGAGACAGCTGGTTGTAAAGAGCAGACACTCCTGCTGATCGTGTAGGGAGAGGACAGTGTGTGTGTGTGAGAGAGAGAGAGAGAGAGAGAGAGAGAGAGAGAGAGAGAGAGAGAGAGGAAAACATAGGTGAGTGAAAAATGAAAAAGACACAAGAGACCGTACAAGGGACCGTATTACTGTAGCTCTCCCAGCTTCTTATCAGACCTGCTGGTTATAGAGCTTTGATAATATCTGTATTGCAAGGGACAAGTACAAAGTAGTGTTTATTGTTTGTGATAGATGTGAAAACTGTGACGCTCCTGTGACATGGCATTTAAGATGGACAAAGCGGTTGCTGTTATGGAATATATGCAGTACTCATTTTGTTTGACAGATGCTTAAGACACAGGTGAGACTAGAATAAGAAGTAGGTCCCATTCATACAAAAGCTTGCCTTGCCAGTCAACCGTAAGCCATGGCTCATTTAGTGTCATTGTTTATAGCTTGTATATAGCGTGTATCATATATAGCTGCACTTGCAAGCTGGCTTCTCTATACTCTGTTTTACGGAATCATACGTGCTATACATGATACAGTTACTAGTGAATATAATGCGTGTCATTTGGGGTTGAGCTCAGATGAAACAAACAAGGAGTCAAAATCCAAACCAAAATGGCACCGATACGTTTTGGATCAAATCATTGGACTCCTTTCTCACTTACAGTAGGTCAGATATAGGTTGCATAAGATAAGAAAGAGTAAAGGGGAGAAACACTAAAGCTAGTTCTAGCAGCATCTCTGTGGGCGGTGAAGTGACACAGCGCCCATAACCAGGCCCACAGACACACGGATTGAGTCAAATTTGCCTGCCACTCCAACTGTGACATTCATTCCATCTAACAAAGACATGCAATCCCACCCCCTCTCTCACACACACACACACACACATGCATACGCAATGATTGTCATCAAGATTGCAGCCTGACAAACTGCTCCAGACTTGACAACAGGCAATAACAAATAATTCTGATTCTGTTTGTTTGGGTCGTTTTTGTGTGTGTGTGTGTGTGTGTGTGTGTGTGTGTGTGTGTGTGTGCATGTGTGTGTGAATAAGTGTAAGTGTAAGTGTGTGTGTGTGTGTGTGCATGTGTGTGTGAATAAGTGTAAGTGTAAGTGTGTGCATGTGTGTTTGTGTGTGTGTGCATGCATGTGTGCCTGTGTGTTAGATGAAGAAATGTTGAATGTCTGTATATAACGGGTGTGTGTGCAGTTAGTGTGTACCCGTGAGGGGAAAATATTAATTGCATTATTATTATTATTATTATTATTATTAAGTATTTCTATTTTCCCAGGGTTGCACTTGTTCATTCACATGCTCATGTGCTGTGTCTCTCTACACTGGGCTATAGAGGGCTAATATACTGTATCTATATCAGCGCCAAGTGCAAGACTGTCGCCTACATGTGTTATTTATAGGGTGTCTGCATATATTTCATATCACGTCATTTTTTTAAACAAGTGGCCAGTTGCCACATGTTACAATGAAGCAACTGGCCACTTGCACACACACACGCACACACGCACGCACACACACACACACACACACACATTATGTGTATGTATATCACTGTTTTATCACATAGGTTTAATTCAATCGAACCGTAAAGCCTCTTTAATTCCTACAAACATTAACAGTCCTGCAAGGCTCCAAACATTAGCTTGTTCGTTTGAGCGTTCAACAAAACAAGCTGCTACAGAGCCTCCAGCTCTCTCACTTCCTCCCCTACCACCGTTCTCCAAACATTCACCAAGAACAAACAGAAAAACACAATTTTAGTCAGAAGCAGTTCCCGGCTGAGGCAGCACAGACTTTCTCTGATTGGCTGCCCCGGTAGAGGGGTGGTGCCTGTGATGATGTGTTGTACACACATATGAGGTGTGTTGTTTGGGTTGTGAGGAGATGTGGAGAGGGGCAATAAAGACCCAGAGCCATTTAAGACTATAGCGCACACTAGAGTCCCATTGTGAATTAGCATCACTCAGGTGAACCACACAGAGACAACAGCCAGGCTGAAGAAGGCTCACACAATAACTGACCAAGACACGACTAGGTACAGAGGAGATGTGCACCTTGTAGACTGAACTGGGTCAACGTTCAACCTCTAGCAACACAGCCATGCAGGCTTGGTGAGACACACAGTCACCTTGTGTGTGTGTGTGCGTGTGTGTGTGTGTGCATGTGTGTGTGCGTGTGCGTGTGTAGGTAAACTCACAGCTCAGACTGATAACACAGCATAACTGCTAATGACTCTGTTAGGTTTTCTCTGAATGGCTCTCTGAATGCTTTGGTTCATTTCCTTTACCAAACGAAGCCAAAGCTGGACCTATTTGATGTTTCAATTTGTAATTCCTATCACGGACCCTGGTCAGATCTGCAAGCAAGTAAAGCTACATATAATAATGTTAACATGTATTCATTCATTTAATTATCGGGTCCAGTTGCATAGCATTTATGTCACACCTGACCCAGATCCGAGTCAAACACTCAAAAGTTGGACCTGACCCGGTCGGGTCTCGGAGGACCTCTAGATCAAACAGCCATTAGCTCCCTAGCTGTTAGCCTAGCCAAGCACACTGTGGTCCTGGGACAACTCCACGCAGTTGTGAGGGACGTCCTAGAGCAGCTCATGGTCCACCATGGCAGCCTGCTGGTTAGAGCATCTGGACTGTAGAGAGGATGAAAGTGAACACCTGCTCACTATTGTGCAACCAATCAACACCTATAGATTCTCAGCACCTCCCAACAAACAGCAGAAGCCAACCAGTTTATAATACTGAATAAATACAAGCTCACAGGCCCAAACATGTTCAAGTAAGAAGTTTACAGTATTATGTTGCATACTTGCATAAACCACATAAAGTAAATAGAGGAATACATAATGTACAGTAATCCATAAGCAAGTAAGCAACCTGTCATCCATACATACATAGCCAATAAAGCATAACAACATCACAATTCTAATCCTAATATGTATGCGACATGTTAGTGAAACGCATAGACACCATGTTATTCTCAGGTGGCTGGTCATTGTTTCGATAGAATATTAAATAGGATAATTGTTTGAAGCTCCAGGGCAAGCTAATACGGGGTAATTATTAATAACAGCCCTCTGGATGGTTTTCAATCACCCCGATCTTTGTTAGAGGCCCTACCGTGGTACAGCGTTTTGCTTGAACAAACAGAAGAAAAGATGTGAGCAATGCCCCTTATTGACCATAAACAATAAGCAAAAAATGATAAACGATAACGATAAAAAGGCCTTTCAGAGAAAGTGAAACAGTCTTGGCAAGAAAAGGGCAATAAATAATGGTATCATGATGAAGAGCATATTTACTGTAGCAAAACTGGATGGAATGAAGAAATATATTCAGATTGAATTTACAGTACGTTTTATAAACATTATTGTATAAATAAATATTTCAATATCACTTTTAACTAGAAGGCAGCTTTCAGAAAACCCAACAGTGCAGACTTCTGGGTTCGTGGTGAGCCATGATCCAGCAGTGCAGATGTATTTTCGTTCATAAATGCATTAGCTTCAAGTGATAGTGATCGATGCCTCCAGGAGTCCAGCTTCTTAAACACACAAACCCGGACTGGTCTCAGCCATTACTCAGCTCACTGAGGCTCTAACAGCCAATCACATCACTGCTGTGGAATAAATCCTATTAATGAAGCATAGTATTGCATACAGTAAGTCAGCCAGCCAGCTATTTCAGTTAATTCAGTAAACTATTCAGACATCTTAAGTTAATTTAAATAATAAGAAGAATAAGAATAAGAATAATATCTAAAACACTGGTATTGTATGAATGGCCATGTTTAACTTATATTTAAAAAATCTATAGATCCAGGCATCAAATCATAAGGTTTTTTTAATTAACAACACTAATTTACCAACTAGATATAACACTCAATATAAACACTGGGAACCAATGATGCAACATCTATCTTAATGAAGAGCTACAGTCTGTACTGACCTGTACTAATACTGACCCACCAATTTCTTAAATGCTAACTTCCAGCAGACGAAAGCATCTTTACAGGGAATGTGGCCTCCAAGGGCCTTCAAGGGTATGGATAGAGGATACAGGCATTTCATTCATTTAGATGTGCTCTCTCAAATGGTTTATTGCAAAGGAACCATGTCTGTCTCTTTTAGTAATCAGTGGTTCTTTGAGGTTTTTCTGAAGCCAAACTTCCTTGTTTCCCTTCCAGTTCCAGAACAAACCCAAATGTGGGAAAATGTCTTCCTTTTTGGTAGCAGGAATTAAAAGCTCTATATTTGAAAAAGCCAGTGTTTGCCTTGAGGAACCTCCAGCTGACATGATAAGCATACAGTTAAAGACACAGTTGGTTTTCCATTAGTACCTGGTACTTTTCTTAGTATACCCAGTGTCGAGGTTCCAAGCGAGCTAACACAATACCAAATGCTGACAAGACAACACTACAGAATACATTGGTTAGAGAAAGTTGTCACCGCATCAATTACGCGACACAGGGCATACCATTTTTTTTGTTTTTACCATTTATTAATTTCGCAAACCCACAAAACCATGCCATGGTTAATTGAGGGGGAACAGACATTACTCTGTTTGGTTGCCAACAAAGTATCCAGCAATACCTATATTGGGCAATGAAACTGTTGGCTGCACATGGCACAAAAAGTATAGGCATAGATTTCTAGAACAATTTAAGTGACTACCATTCTACAGAGTACCACAGTGGCAGGAGTGGTGTGAATAGCGGCATCACTATGACGACCAGCTATATTGAGAGGGTGCTATATGGAGTGGGCAAGAAGTAAATGGTACCAAAGGTGAGTAACGTTCAGCCGTGCAGGTAGCATGCTGTTGAAAAGTGAACTTCTTCAACTAGCATGGTGATAATGGAGATGCTCTATTAACTATTAACTACAGTATTTAGAGCAAAGAGGAAAATGAATCAAAGTTGTTAGGTTTGCTTCACTGCATGTTTGTCTGTGATAGAGCAATATTGACTAGGAGAGTGTGTAATGGTTATCGGGGTCTCATTAAGGAATAGAATCCTACCTGGACCACTTTATTCACATTTCCTCAATACACACACACACACACACGGACGCACACACACAAATACAAATAAATAACAAGCATACACACACAATACTCATGAACACACAAAGAGATATTAAACATACACAATCATTGATGTGTTTGCACACATACACACACGCACACACACACACACACACATATCCCTTACACACCAAACAACCCTGATTCATACACATAAGTCTGTGCATGCACCCACACACACACACACACACACACACACAGACACACACACACACACACACACAAACACTAGTCATCATTAGTAACGTTTAAACAAATAATGAGAAAAAAAATACTTCAATGTGTGTGTGTGTGTGTGTGTATGTGTGCATGCACAGACGTATGTGTATGAGTGCAGGGTTGTTTGCTGGGTGAGAGATATACTGTATGTGTACGTGTCTGTGTGTGTGCCCACGCGTGCACAGACATTTGAAACTTTAAAATGTCACTAAGGGACCGATAAAATAGATACTCAAATAAACTGACTGCATGGTTTCCAGCCAGTTGGAGACTGGAATCACTACTATTGTAATAAGTACGTCAACCTTAAATCACCAGATAATCACAAGATAATGTGGTAATATGTTCTCTATAGGCCATCTGGTTCCTTTCTTCTAAGGGAGTCTTATGATAAACACATTAC
>JAODLL010082619.1:0-15189 GCA_026546735.1 Forbesichthys agassizii
TGCGTGTGGATGGTAAAAATACGTGTGGATTATAATTTTGCGCTTGAATAATATTGATAGAAATCTACCCCCATAGGCGACAGCTCGTCAGCGACTGAGCGATTTGCGAGTTGAACACGTCGGCGGTGTGAATGCAGGGTAACGACACCCGGCTTTTGAGAAGATTTTCCTGGGTTAAAAAGTCTTATACGCCGGAAAATATGGTAATAATGTATATTTTTAAAGATTTGGGCTAGCAGTGAGCTTTATCCTCACTCACAATAAACTCAAATATCTCCTTCCACGCTGCATTAACTATGAAGTAATGGACAAGTTAATAAGGATAATGACTTGTGTCCAAGTCCAATGGACAAGTGGTTCGAATCCAACTGCTTACCTCTTGTCGCTGAACTATGCTAGTGATAGCATGGCATCTATCATATATAAGTAGACCACAGTAAACCATACATTTGTTGTTCATTTTTCTAAATTTACGCGAAAAGGTTCATTCACTTTAACTGTTAATCTTATAATATATTTTAACCATCTCTAGAAACTTCCAAAAACATTCTAGTTGTTTATTCCACTGTTTAATAATGGATTTATTTCCTTGATGTGAAGGAGTACATGTTTGTCTAAATGTATCATACTTTGCATTCAGTCATTTTTGTTAAATGCTTATGTAGAGCAAACATCTGTGTACACAAGCTAACTACACTTCCTTTATGTGAGGACAGATTTGGGTCTAGCACTTCGATTTACTAATTGATGTCTTTATATTTAGCTATTTCCATTGTTTAGAGGGAAAAAAAGCACATACATATTTATTGTGTGGGGGGGCAGCTGATCATTTAGAGCGTTTTTAATTTGATAGATGTATGACATCACAGAATAGTGAAGATATTGTGTGTACACATTCCCAGTCTTATATTTTCTTCCACAGCATAATATGGGAGGGGCATGCTAATGACACACATTCTACTCCTGCCTGAACAAGCAGTGTCTGATTATACACCTAATCATGTACAATCAGGGTGTTTAGCAGAGATGCTAATCCATAGCAAATAACAGGAGTGTTACTTGTATATGTTAGCGGGGAGGTAATGTGTTTCAGGATGCAAAGCCAACGCTGGGGCCCAGCATCCTGTCGGTTTTCCTCAGGTTGTCATGAGGGAAGGCCTTACATCGGAGCTTTAAATTAGTTGGAACAAACCTCCTTCTTTAGCTTCTCCAGATTGATACTTGTTATCAAAATGTTAACTCTGAAGCAGAACACTGCATTACCAGATAAACTGAAAAGGTTTTTCAAAATCATCTGAATTGGTGGTAGGAGTTACATAAAGGTCAAAACATTATCCTGCAAATCCAGTTAATATTTTTAGATATACAGTTTATATTTTTAATGGCTTGCCCTGTTTGAAAAGGGCATGTGATACTTTGCTTTGTAAGAAATGCAAGATTTCTAATGTGCTCAACAGCATTTAGGATGACTAACAAGTATCTGACAGCAAAATGGCCTGTCTGTGATGTTTTTAAATGCAATGCCATTGACAAGTAAATACCCGTGATGGAACTGTATTGTACATACTATATGGTATATATGTACTATACATGCTGTCTATGTACTATAGACGGCATGTATCGCCCTACAAACAACACACTGATGCCACTATCTCCTTCAGACATGTCAAAAGTGCACTTATTTTATTGATTTGCTTTTTGTAGGCAGTTATATTAATAAAAACATGCATCAAATACATTATTTCCTTATTGTTTGAAAAAAATATTGAAAACATGTATTGGAAAATAAATGTTTATTAATATATAGTATATTAAATTATCAAGAAGCACTTAATGCACTGACATTTGTTACATGTGGTACTTTGTAGTGTGATGGTATATCTCTTATAAATATTATAATGATTCTTATATATAATTTTTAGATTATATGTAATTTGCTTTGTATCCCAAAACAATCTTTTTTCTCTTTTAACTTTTCATGTTCCTGGTCAAATGGTTGAAATGTGTGGTTAGTCCATTTAGATAAAAATACAGTGTGTGTGTGTGTGTGTATATATATATATATATATATATATATATATATATATGGGCATCAGGCAACATTTGTGGATCACCATATGCCTTAATGGAATAGGTTCATACAACAAAGTTACATGTACCTTTTCTTTGGGAACGTAACCGATAATTGCTTTCACAGCGCACACCCATGAGAAGGCAAATATATATGGAATTTATATGAGGTTACTGAAGCATCGATGTACTGTTTAGAAGCATCAATGGAGAAGTAATACTAATTATACTTAATTGTATGTTGTACTGAGCATGAGTATATTGTATGATACATGTGAAAGTGTAAGAATGATTGAAAAATTTGGCACCAATATATCATGTAAATCATAAATGTGCCTACATTCTCAATATGGGGCTTGGTCATTTAGCTAAAACTGAGTAAAACAAACTATTGTGAACATTGTAATGAGCGATAGCTAAAAGTCCAGCTTTTTTTCTGCCTGCAGATATTTAAATTTACATGTCTCAGCCTATGCATGTTAACACTTTTCTATTATATTCAGTATGAGCGCACCAGTATTGACTGTGCTTCTATTATATTCAGTATGAGCCCACCAGTATTGACTGGGATTATTTAATGCAAAACTGAACTTAAGTACTCAAGTTTGCACTGACTATTAAATGTTCTGGCTTCTTCATGTTGTCTTACCTCTCTGGGGATGTCTGCTCTTCCTGACATCCTAAAGCCCCTCTACTGACAAAGTGGTGATTCATGCTCATCCTAAAGCCCCTCTACTGACAAAGTGGTGATTCATGCTCATCCTAAAGTCCCTCTATTGACAAAGTGATTTATTGTCGTCCTAAAGCCCCAATACTGACACAAAGTGGTGATTCATGCTCATCCTAAAGCCCCTCTACTGACAAAGTGCTGATTTATTGTCATCCTAAAGCCCCTCTACTGACAAAGTGCTGATTTATTGTCATCCTAAAGCCCCTCTACTGACACAAAGTGGTGATTCGTTTGGATTGTTATTGTACGATATACCATCATCAATTATTACATTGAATTAGAGCAAACATCTGTGGGGCAAAGTATTGTCTGTATTTTATAAGTTGTCTTTTGGGGCTTTAACAATATTACCCGTTTATACGTTGTCACAATATCATTTAAATAACCATGAGTTTTAGAATGGGATAGGCTACAACATATTGTCATTGTTATGACATACCAATTAAATTATAGATTTAAATTAATAAACAATATATACAAAGCTCCACATAGTTGTACCTAGTTGCAAATGCAATTAGTTACTGTTGTATGTGTAATTACAATAATGTACCCTACTTCTGAAATGTGTTTTATGGCAGTAATGATACAGTTGACAGTGATGGGTGATGCTGGGTTGAACTCTAGACTAATACCATACACATTTTAGACCTCACTTTCTTATGTATTTTATTTGCATTTTAGATAAAGATGAAGATAAAAAACCAAACTATCTAGAGCAGGAGATAATGAGCTTCCACTTTAAACCAAAAGTTCACGTGTTTCAGCTCATTCAATTAGCTGTGAGTATTTACATTTTAACACATTCATTTGGTTATATGAAATATAAATCATGCTAATGGTTAGGCTACACACCGACAGAGTTGATATGAATTAAATACTTGTTTGGCCAATTACTCTCTTCTGTACAACTCTTCTTTAACATATTTGCTTTGATCACTCAAAATGTGTGCACATGAAATGTTTACATAGTTGTTAAGCTATTACACAACCGCTTTCCTGAATCAGATAATAATTAATTGTGGTGGCTAGTGTTCATCCACAGATGCTGCTTTTATTGTTGTTGTGATTCCTTATCCAACTGTGTTCACATGATTTTGAACCTTCATTATATTGATGCCATGCTTAAAATAAGGCACCTATATGCCATATATGATTCATACCGTTGGTTGAAGGGATCCTATTGTTGGATAATCTAAGGGAAATGTCAACAATGATGTTGCTTCTTTTGAGAAAAAGAATCATTTAAAATTTTTGTTTTATTTTTGTTACATTCTGCATCTTTTAAATAAAAACATTTAACTATGGAGAACATGGGAATTTTCTTTGCATTGATGCGGTATGCATTTCTGGTTGCTTTGAACTATTTAAAGAACATTGGTGTACACATGAAAATACTGCAGCAGCCATATTTTAAAATATAATAAAAATGATACTTTTAAATAACTTTTGTGTCTCTTTTTATTGTGGAAAATTAGATTTGTGTCTAGACTAAACCTCTGGAATGTACTAAACTTTGAGTACCTTTTCAACGTGGACTAAACATTCATAACCTTTTAAACATTGTCGTTCTGGCCTGTTGTCTTTAGCCTGGTGTAACCAGACCCACAATGTACCTGTCCTGCATCCAGGATGGCGGAACAGTTGCGAGCCTCCCTGTTAGAAAATAGGGAGGATTTGGGCTGTAGTATGTTGAGCAATTAAATGGCTGACATCAACAAAGCAATATTTGTGTTTTACTGTTGTAGATTGCTGTGTTTCAGCTGTACAGATGCACAAGATGATGGTCCACTAAACCTTCCAATTGAATATGTTCACAATGGTTAAAATAATTGTTATATAAGATCCTACGATTTTAGAGTTCATACATTTCATATGAGAATAAGACGACTTGCATTTACATTGTAATTTAACATTACATAAATGGACATTGAGCAACACTCGCCATGCCCCTTAGACAGAGCAAACGTCTTTGAAAGTAGTTCAAGAACCGTTTTGACTGTTTCAGAGGAAATGTCTGTTGTCTGCTACTGGGTGTAGACCTCTGGCTAAACTAGGACTAAGACACTAGTGGCTGAGCCAGCATATAGACAACATGGTTTCCAGACCATAATCTCACTGAACATGTATATGAGAAGAACAAGGCTCCACGAACAAGAAGCCAAATCTAATGACTCGCAGTATTTTTACAAACTCAACCAATTGGTGTGTACATGGATATTGTGTTTAAGAAGCAGATTTAGTTTGAGGTTGCATTTTTGTTATACACACACACACACACAACTCTGTCCATTAACATATTCAACATTGTTTACCTTTAGTCCAATACTTTAGTTTAATCAGAAATACTGTATTTCTGTGTTGGCACTTTTCTTTGTTAATTTAAGAAGAAACTGAGTAAAGATGTGAGGATTCTCGAGGCTAAGGAGAAAACAGCTGAAACTACCAGAATGGAAACGAGACTCAGACCCACTTCAGGAACCACTTCAGGACGCAGAGAAATACTGCCCTTACCTGCTATGATTGTTATGACCACTGGATGGTGCCAACTGTCCAATTTGGAACTGGCCAAATATGTACAGTAGGTCTAAGTTGAAATATTTCTTCAGCCACAGAAATGTACCCTCCCCCCCCAAGTTCATTGTTAAAGCTTTTTATTGGCAAAAGGTGCAGTCAGCGATTGTAAGCTAATTAATTTTGTATCACGCTAGGTTCTCTGTGTGTGCGCTGAAAGAAGGCTACTCTACAGAGCCTGGCTGTGTAAATGGGAACACGAAGTGGTGCAGGCTAGTGATGGGTCTTTCGCGAACAAGCCGGCTCCTTTAAGTGAACGATGAGAAACGTTTTTTAACAGCTGTTTGTTTTTTTAATGGTAAACAGAATAATAGGCTATCGTTTACCTGTGGGACTGGGTGCGAGCTGTTGGAAGGTGTTGAAATCACTATGAAGCTTCCATTCACAGCAGGCTATAGTTGTTTCTTGTTCACGCCCACATGTAGCTGCTAGCATGGACAGCACTTTGCACTTCACTTGTATCCGTAGTAACTGCACCTGCACAGCCCGTTAACCTGCTCTCATCTTTGGTGTAGGCCTATGCGTAAAGCCATGATATCAGTAGACAGCTATACCCTGTACTTTTAACATATAACTTATCTGACACAAAAGCCAATTCCAAGTTATTCATTATTTCTCCCTAAATTGAATATGTGAACAAAAATGCAAAATTAGTTTGACAAAGTTGATTCACTAACTGGAAGACAATTGGTTTTACAACCAGCATGTCATACTGGTTTTAAGTGATACACGTGCACTCATAGGTCATACTATTGTTTCATTTGGCTGAATTATAAAAGCCAGAAGTGGTACCTGATGAAGAGTCAATTGCTCTTATTGCTGTCCCGAGTCTACTGAGCTGGCTCACCAAAAAAAGCCGGAGTGCCCATCACTAGTGCAGACTAGCCTACAGCACACACCATCCCAGCCTGGAAAGTGCCTGTCCAATGCTGGGGGCGGAGCTTCTGAGGGACCTCCCTATGGCATTGAAGGGGGCTGAGCTTCTGAGGGAGCACTCTATGGCATTGAAGGGGGCTGAGCTTCTGAGGGAGCACTCTATGGCATTGAAGGGGCGGAGCTTCTGAGGGAGCACTCTGTGGCATTGAAGAGGCGGAGCTTCTAAGGGGGCACTCTATGGCATTGAAGGGGCGGAGCTTTTGAGGGACCACCCTATGACATTGAAGGGGGCGGAGCTTCTGAGGGAGCACCTTATGTCATTGAAGGGGCGGAGCTTCTGAGGGAGCACCTTATGGCATTGAAGGGGCGGAGCTTCTGAGGGACCACCCTATGGCATTGAAGGGGCGGAGCTTCTGAGGGAAAGCAGAAGCTTTCTCCAGCATCATATGGGTTCATGATGTAGAGAATAAATCACTAAAGTCTACAATGTAAAACAATCTTCACCTTTAACGGCCATAGGGAAAAAACACAGAGGAATGTTCACTTTGTTCACTGTTTATTTATAGTTGAAAATCTGAAATCTGATGAAAAAGTAGAAAATCTACACAGGCTGCTATTATTCTTGTCAGTTGTCACTTTCCTGCTGTATTACCTCCTATGTCACCTCTACAGAGAGAACACATACAGCAGCATCCCGATGTGGTGCTGCCACCGGCTGGCGAGACTCGAGAACAACAACTGACGTTCACATTACACCACAGGGACAATGTAGTATAGCGAGCCCATCCTAATCTCGCAAGTTTCAGTTTAATTTCGCCGTGAGAATCAGTCTGGAAAGCCTCGGAATCATTTTGTGTCCGAGTAGTAACTGAACTTTCCAATCAGCGTCGTGTTTATAGCTATACGGGCCTGGTTATCCAATCAGTGTCGTGTTTATAGCCATACGGACCTAGGTTTCCAACTGATTCTATTGAATAACTCGTTACAATGACCCATTCATGTGAATCATGTGTGTTGGAGCAGGGAGACATCTAAAGCATGCAGGGCAGCGGCCCTCCAGGACCAGGATTGTGGAACCCTGCTGTAGAAGATCTGCCCAGTAAGCAGCCACTGCTGAGGGTTAAAGGTATAGTCAGCTATCGCAAGCTAGTGTCAGCTAATAAAGGTTTTTGTCAAATTCAACAAAAATCTCCTTGTATTTCGCTATCTTACCATTCATTCTCTGTGCATGTTGAAAAAATGATCTGATACTTCTACACAGCCCTGGCTCCGTAAATAGGAACATAAACAAAGTGGCGAACACCGCTCACATCAACATAGCCGTAGTACTACGCTTTGCTTCACAATGTGTTTCGATATGTGGAGCGGCGCGACGGTGGGCCACGAGGGATATTGTTTTTATTTGTGTATTAATGATTGACCCTGGCATTAATGCATAGGAGGTGATTTTGCCCATTGGTGCCACCGGGGGGCGTACATGCCCCTCAGTGCTGTCCACTAGGCCACCAATGCTGGGCAACACGGTGACCCACTGGGGCCTCACAGCAAAAGGTTCCGGGATTGAACCCCGGTTGTCCCGGCCTTTCTGTGTGGAGTTTGCATGTTCTCCCCGTGTCTGCGTGGGGTTAATCCGGGTGCTCTGGTTTCCCCCACTGACAACAAACGTGACCAGTGACACTGGCATATATCTGGAGGTGGTCCCCGGGCGCTGCACAGCGGTTGCCCACTGCTCCTTTGAAGGATGTGTTAGATGCAGAGAATGAGTTTCACTACCTGTATGTGACGATGGAAGCACCTTTACCAGGAGCACCTCCAGCACCCAGCAGGTGGTGACGAGGCCTCCATACATCAGCCTGGCGACAGCTTGGAGGACCCGAGGGTGGCCAGCGCCCCTCCGTAGTGGAGGACCAGCATGCTCACGGCACAGCAAGCCAAGATGGCGGACTCTGTGCCTGTTACCTATTCACGTTCAAAGTGTCTTGTAAAGTCCTTTTTAGCAGCATCCACTATATCCACATATATGGCCCCAAATATACTATAGTTCCTGATATATCAATGTATAAGTCTATAGCTGCAGAGCAAACTGGCTCTGAGGTTAAATGTTACATTTCAATTAGTTGTCTCTTTGTCACAGCCCTTTGGATCGCTGTAGACAACACAACAATATGGGTCCTTTAATGGGAAGTAAATATGTGATGCCCACCTCAGTTATAACACTTTAATAGGTCAGGCATGGCATGTCAAATTTATTATAAATATATAACCTGTAGTCTATGGAGCCAATAATGTTTTAATGCACACTTGCGTGCATTGCTCACCTGCAGTGCCGAGAGACTGGGCTACTCTGCATTTCCACTGGTAGTCTTTCAACAAGAGACCATTTCTGATTGTGATGTACCGTCATATGAAGTCCCTACAACAAAATAACATTTGCTGTACTTGTTGACAGGCGCACCACTGGTGAACTAGCTAGCGTCCATTTTGCATCTACTGTTTAGCGTTAGACTAGGTGTTAATAGTAGTTTCCCTTTTTCTTCACTTCCCTGGTTTAGTTCCATGGCAGAGATCAGGCAACAGTTCAGGCAACATCTGGTCTAACACAACCCCATCACGATATCGTGAAATTGATAAATGTTTCAATGTCTGCTGACACTCACAATAAATGTAATACATGTAAAAACGCTATATACTTTTGTAAAACTGTAAAAACTATAATTACAAAATGTAAATATTAAATGATGATGCTTGCACTAACAGCAATGAAACTGGCTGAGATTGTAAAGAACTGAGTTGAGTAGGTTATTACATTATAAATAATATATTATTACTATAATGGTGTGTTGAGCGACACACCACTGCAGAACAATGCAACAGTTGTATGCTAGTGGTAGTAGTAGTAGTATAAAGTAGACTATTAGTGGTAATATACCCATTGGAGTAGTTGCCATAACTTAGTGGTGTCCTTGGTATTAATCGGTTTCAACAGCTATCAGTCGACTACAGTAAAACACGTCGGTTCAAATGCCCGTGTAACGTAACCCATACGTACGTTACTTGTGGTCGAGTACCTGATCCGTTTTACAATCTATACAGGCCTTATTAACTGTCTGCTTCATGTCCTACATTATGAAAACGTTTCATTAATCTATGTCTCAGAACAATACACAATTGTAATGTTACCTCTGTATGGTGGGTTTTGTCTGTCCCTCAAGCCCTCGTCCAATCACATGCAGGCTTACATGATAGGGATATTTTCACAGTGTACAGTATGTTGCAAAAACTGTCCTTATCGTTTCAGGCGAGGTGAAACAGACTGACAACTTCATCGTGTGTGCACCACGCATATTAGGTGAGTTGCCGCGGGTGCGTTCTGGAATTGCAATAACAGCTACCGACATGTCTTGCGATTTATCAGTAGCCCAAGACCCAGGAAGCTATAGTCACTCAACTGAAACAGACGGCGACTTAGGGTGCCTTCTACTATGTTGCTATCGGCTTTTTAAAACTATACAGCCCACACATTTTCGGCGACCTTTGCCAAAGTCGACTATGGGAAAGATAAAGTTCGCGAGTGACGCTTTGGGTCCGGGGATGATGTTAACACAAGCTAGGCCGGTCAGTGCCGGAGCATGAACATCAGCCTCGAGGACTGTGTAGAACCAACACACTTTGCGAACCGGAGGGGGAGGGTAGATCTAAATAAGATGTGAAATTTGCAAGAGAAAAACGAAAGTATTCCCGCGGAATGTGACTGAAACATTTCTTGATTTTCGCGAGAATTGTCGTATTTGCCTGCCTGCGGCCGGGTTAAGGACGCTTTGTGTGCTCGCCTAGCACACGATAACATTCATCCGGAGAAGTAGTGCGGTCACCCCAGCCCTGAACTGTTAAAAGATATGTCAATAAGTTAATAGGTGGACGCCACCGGGGATGAGACGGCCCCCGGACCCGAGCTGGACACCGTAGGTATGGTTTAACATCGGGACCCCTTCATGACAGAGAAGTTGACTTATCGAAAGCGATCGTCAAAATCGCGCAGTCGAGTCAGTCATTTTCCCCGAAAATCGTGTTATCGCTGGGCTTTGGACATGATGTCCTCCCCCCCCCCGTACTGAATGACGTTTTCCGTCGATAGTTCATTGATAACCTGCGCCTTTAGCTGTCGAATCCCCCTTATGTGAGTGCGTTGCTCACATTTTAATTCACGGTTCTTTAAATTCGCTGTGTAAATACGGGATATGGCAATGGAACTGTTTCTCTATGAGCTGATATGACCCCCTCCCCTACCTCGTCCCCATCCGCATCAAATGCACGGCTACGTGCATGTTGCGAATCTGCTACCGACTTAAACGACCTGTTTGTAAGTTATCGTTTGGTACAGATGAGTGTCCCGGAACCTTAGGCTTTCTGGGTTTGAAACCATTGCATGTTATGACGTCCAGTAGCCTACTGCTGCTTGCCAAGTGCTAGCAAGCTAACTAGCTACTTTTATTCCTAGTAACTGGTAGGAAATGGTTCTACTGTTGAGCCAGCACTACACACCGATGAATGCGCCCCGACAGAAAATCCCCAGTTTAATTAATGAAGGTTGATGTTTTTCGAGTGGGAGACATTCGACGGCTATGTATCGGGGTGGGGGGGAGTTTTGACAGGAGGGAATCTCCTTCTGTACTGTACTTCGTTTTCTCCAAAGCAAGATGGACTCTCATTCGCTTGTCTGTGTTGTCAGACCCCAGATCGACATTTTACACGGAGATGAAAATGTAAGCTTGTGATACGATAGGCAATACGAGGATATAGGCGGCCGAGCACTTGATTCGGCCGTAAAGCAACATTTAGTGGCGGGGGCTTGCATATAACCACTCTAGTCTAAACTCTACACCGTGTCAGTCGAATCGGGCATCTGCAGTTTTACCTGAAAACACAAACTGAACCTCTGCGCAGCAATGGACTACTGCAATTGTGCCGAGTAAAATATAGGCAGTCTGATTTTATATTTATCCGGTGGTCGGAGGTTTTGGCCTACATGCTTTGCTTTTGACACAAGGGCGGATCGACTGCGTACACAGCCGAAATGGACAGTGATCAACAAAATGTCCTGTAGTTTCAGTTTTCCGTCTGAGCACAGTAGCAGGTTTTTTTTCATCTAAAGTTGCTCTGCACACATTTCACCGGAGAGTGAATCCATTTTGAGGATAGTTGTAATGCTTAACTGAGAGTGTGTTGTATTTTGTAGGTCACCGACTTTGCATGTCAGACGCTGTGAGGCAGATCCATCTTCATCAGTCATACGGCATTTCCATAGTTTGTTCTTAAGTAAGTATTGCCGTTTTCCACGCACATTTCATCTAACTACTGAGCATGTGTACATCCTTTGGTTTGAATACTTGCTTACAATGAGCATGCAAAATAGTACATATCACAGTCACATTCCATTCATTGAATATTAATTTGTGTTTATTTGCCATATAACATAGGCTAGTTTACACTAGTAAAGAATGCAATTCACCGATCACTGAATATCCTTTTCGTTTTTTTTATTTTTTATAAAATGCTAAAATAAATAATGAATACAAAATAGGTTATATATATATATATATACCTTATTGATGCTCATTTGCATAGTAGCTAGACCTCAAGATTAAGGTTGAATAAAGCCTATTGATTAGCTTCCTTATGTATTTACATTTGAGGGGGTTATCTCATCATCTCAACCAGATACCATGAATATGTGGAATCTCAGGATAAAAAAATCCCCCAGGAGTAAATACTATACCTTGCACTACCCATGCAACATCTCTAATAAATATCCCTGTCCTTCCAATTATCAAGTATGGTTGAGAAATGGGGGTGAATAATCCCTTAATAAGATACATTGAGGTTACACACACACGCACACACACTTGACACCGTTTACATACATTAAACATACCTTACATATTGGAATATCTGCAAGAACATGGGTTTAAATGTATGTTTAATGGGGCTGTTTGCAGTCTATGTTGATTGTTTACATGATTTGCAATAAAAACATGTGCCAGTTGCAATAATTAGAGATTCTTGAGGGAATTCTTTGCCCACAAACACTGGTTAGTGTATCAATTACTCTCTGGAATGCTGTAAGAGAAAATATTGTAATACCTCCCATTCCTCAACAGAGAATGTAGTTGTAACATTTTCTCATACAACGCGTCAGATGCACATGACTGACTTAAAGATTGTGTGAAGAAAATACAGAGATTTACTTGGAAATACGTTATGTATGTTAGAAATCCATTCCATTAAACATGTGCACTGTTAACTATGTATTATTGTATTGTAGGGGTAGACCGTTAAACTGTATTTCATAATTTCTCTGTTCAGGATTTTTTGGGAGGGCCAGAAATAGGGACTATATACATAGATGGTCCCCCAATTTGCATACCCCCGTAACACTATGAGGATATAAAAGCATAGAGCTTTTGAATCAGCTCTGTATCTATCCTGCTCCAGTGCAAGATATTAGTCTACTAAATGTACTGTCCTTCAACAGCCTACAATTCCATAGCTAAATCACTTACTGTCCTTTAACAGCCTACAATATGATAGATATGCCTTCATTGCAGAAATAAGCACACAATGTGGTTGAGAGTCAATGTGCATTATTTGGAAGCTACTGCTTTAGTAGCCTAGCGGCTAGCCTGCCTGCTAACACCCGGCTGCCAAATCCAGTCGGCATTCTCGTGTTCAAATCAGCATCCAAATAATCCAGCTGTCTTCATGTAGTCCAATCCTCTTTCCAAAAGAAAATATAAACCACATATCCAAATAAAAACATCCAATCCAACAAGCTGTAGGCTGGACACACTTTACTTGACAAGAACAGCATCTCATGACATCTGCAGGCGTCATGCCAAAAAGTGATCTTCTAAAAAGTGGTCTGTTGGAATCTAATTTCTGCCCATGAGAGCACACACTATATTATAAGCAATCTACTCTTTTTTTTTACCAGTATACTTCTATTTAAAGTGAAAATGCAATTCATAAAATGCACGTAGACATTTTCCAATCAATGTTCGGCTCAGGATACCTTTTTGGCATAACGCCGCGCTATGGAGTTTACCGTAGAACATGCAATGGGTGTGGTTACAGCGCCTTCTGACACCCCCCCAGCGCTTGAGACAAAATAATGCAGGTTATCTTTTCATGCTTTTGAAACTTAATTTTATATACTTAACAACTTTTTTATTAATTTGAATTTGGCTGGGTGGTTAATATTACCTTTTTCTCTGGTGTGACAATCTCAAAACACAAATTTATGTCTGCTTTACATAATCTTTAAAGGTGTAGTCATCTATTGCAAGCTAACTGTAAGGTAACACACATTTGGTGAAATACACCAAATATCTTCTTACATTTCGCTATCTTACCGTTCTCTGGGCGTTTTGAGAAAATAATCTGATAATTTTTACACACTGGTTTCGTAAATAGGAATATAAAGAAAGTGGATAAAACCGCTCATATCAACAAAGCCGTAGTTCTATGCTTTGCTTCAGAATGCGTTTCAATGTGTGGAATTGCGCTGCAGACTTGCGGTGGAATATTGTTAGAAAGCTTTCTAAAAAAATTATGAACCCTGTCTTTAAAAAAAAAAAAAGAAGAAGAAATGCTTTATTATATTTTTCCAATCAGGGCTTGGGTCTTTTTCGTCACTACATTATAATATTATTACAGTTTGAGTTCCAATATAATTAGGGATGGCACCGATACAATACTGAGATCGGAAATCTGTCCGGTACTGACTCAAATAGCTGAATTGGTATCGGTGACAATTAAATAGATGTAACCGATCCATGTGGCTGATCCAATTAAATTAATTTACACACGTAGGTCTACTGTCAAGCATCAGCCATGTCTAACCTACCAGGCCACACTATCAACAGCAGGTTTATAACATGCATCTAAGTCCTAAAATAGAGATTGGCTGTCATTTACTTTGCAACTTAACTTCAAACTTAATTTAACACTGGAATCTTATCGGTATCCGGTATCGCCTAATACCCAAAGTGCCGGTATCTGTATCGGTATCAGGACTGAAAAAAACTGAATCATGCCATCCCTAAATATAATACTATTTTTTTCAGTTGTTATTGATAGTTGATTAGATACTAAAAGAAAAATAACAATTTAGGCCATTATTAGGTATTTTTTATTTCAATATTATCAACAGTGAGTGACCTTTAGTCTATAAACCTTTATTAAATCAGACAGATGCATTAGGTGACACTTATGTTAGAATCTGTGTTGTCTGAAGTGCAGCATGAAAAGTGATGACCAGTACATCACCCTCTTTGGTCAGATGGGATTTTGCTGGTCAATACGAGGATTCGACGATTTTATTATTATTTTTTTCATTAGCCTAGGTTAGACTTAGTCTGACTCCGCCCGACAATTGCTCAGATAGAAACTTTTGGCTGAGATTATAGTCTGAAACTCCTGCTCGCATTAGCATTTCCACAGCCGCCTAATCAGGATGGGTTAGTTAAATGACATTGAAGTCAAGCCTGTTTCTGAAGGGTGGAAGAGCTAGATGAGGCAATCAAAACAGTTGTAGCAATGCCGTTTGGTTCCACGCTGTTCAATAGTTTCAAAATGAACAAGACGTAGGCTACATTCGTGCTGCAGGTCTCTTTCGAATGAGAGCAGTAACTCACTGCATGTGAGTACTGTGCAAATCATAATAGCAATCAATCAAACCATCTCTATAGACTAGCTCTATATGCTAGCTCTGTAGACTAGCTCTATAGACCAGCTCTATAAACTAGCTCTATATGCCAGCTCTATATGCTAGCTCTATAGACTAGCTCTATATGCCAGCTCTATATGCTAGAATAGAATAGAATACAACTTTATTAATCCCCCTTAGGAGCAATTCATCCTCTGCATTTAACCCATCCCCGAAG
>JAODLL010082620.1:0-15188 GCA_026546735.1 Forbesichthys agassizii
CCCCCCCCCCCCCCCCCCACACTGGTCCTTTTGGATGGATGGATTGTGAATTGTTGAGTGTGCAGCTTTATTAAACATCTCCTATGGTGACAGGGGGGATGATGGGGTGGTTGACTCTCAGGATTACTTGAGTAGACCCCTACTTGGCTCCTTAATACATTTATACATGTACTGTAATTGCACTGGAAGTGGGTGGAGATTTGGGGAAAAAAAACAAAACAATGCCAGCTAAATTACCCACTTGTAAAATGTTGTTCAAATGTTATACTTAAAATATTAGAGTTGCCGGCAATAAACAAGCAATAATTATAATTAGTTATTTTAATTTTTAAAAAAAATGTTAATGAGTTGCTGTACTGTTCATATCACAACAGTAAATGTACACTTTATGTCATTGTAGATACAGCAGACGTCGTTCGATGTTTGAAGGCGTTTAATAGGAAACCGCAATACCTACAGTATATCTGACCATGCTACCGGAGAAAGGAGGCTTTGGGTATGGTGGCCACTGGCGGTAAAACATGACGAGATTACAGTATTTCCGAGTACTTAATCACAGTGAAGTCTCAGTTATATTATAGTTTTTTAGTCCAACAGTTTAATGGTTTCCGCTGGCACATTATAAAAGTATGCAATATGTGATGGATGTCAGTTTGAAAATGCAAATGTACTGACCAAAATTTCAAACCAAAACCACGTCCGTACCCTCAAGACATCCACAGAGGCGCCTATATGGCTTGTAATGGCGCCTGTGTTTTCCAAACTCTCAATGGTTACTATTGACATTCTACAGACAAGGAAGGTAAGTCAGAGAGATTGTTAGAGTGATAATGGATGGAGTAAGCAAATGAGAGAGAGAGAGAGAGAGAGAGAGAGAGTGCTACTGTGAAAACCGAAAATAAAATAAAATAAAAACAGGAGGGTCAAGGGGAAAAAGGCACATAGGGTGGTGGAAAGTCCTCTACAGAAAAAACAGAAAATTATAGGAGAAAACTAAACATGACTGAGAACCGAAAAAATAAATAAATAAAAGAAACGCGTGAAAGGGGTGCGTACAGGTGGCAGGTCTAGCCTCTACCCCTCCTGACACTGATAAATACCCGAGGAACGGGACACACTCAAAAGCTCGGCTAGGCCGTCATTAACCTTGTGAAGCCTCAACCCGCCGCCGGTGATTAATGACACCCCATTATGTGCCATTAAACGGGGGCCTCAAAACGCCACTACACCGCCATGCTGCTCTGTGGTCGTCTTCCTGGGCCCGGAAAGCCACTCTCTCCTGGGACGACTCCGCTGTGAGCATTCCGGGCCTCTTCCGAACTAAATAAACGGGGCTAAGAGCGATATGTTAGCGCGTTTCAGAGAACGACCTGGTATGCCCTAATATCCTGCGACCGCCGCTCCCGATGCTTTCTGCTCAGATGTCTCTCCTCCCCGCCACGTTTGGGCATGATGAGGGGAATGGGTAACGGATAAACCGAGAAGTGATCGGCTGCAGGGAGGAATGAACAGGCGGGCCGGGAGATAAAAGCAGAGCTGTATTCCCTCGATGTGGTTTTCTTGGCGCTGGCTGTTCGCGGCTCCTGCGCAGACGATATCCGCATTCACACTTCGGCGTAAAAATAGCCGCCCGCCACATGATCATTTATTTAGCTGGTGCACACCATTCCGATATTGTGCTCCAGGAGAATGGGCTCCTCTGTATGCGTTTCTGTGGAGATTCTATCACACTTTCCCCCCTTTCTCTCCAAACTTACCCTCGTATTCCCAGGAGTTCAGCTGGGATATCCTATTTCACTTTATCTATTTCTTCAAATCTGCTCCCTATCAGTGTTACTCAATGTCACCTTCTCCTCTTTCTAAATAATGAATAAAAAAAATAAAATCCCCCAAAATAGCAGTGCCAGTGTGCTGGAGTAGACTAGTGGTGATCTAACTTTTGTACGATCAACGGTAGCAAACGAATAACCGCTTCTTTTAAAAGCATTAGGCGACATAGGAAACAAAAAAACTGCTGACAAGCATACATATCGTATCAATTAAATCCCTTTGAAGAAGAAAAAAACCAAACAATAATACGTACAAGCAAAAGCTTCTGATGCAATTTGCTCGAAAAACCCTCTTAAAAACAAAAGGGCAAAAATAAAACGATGCCTATCGAAAGAATGCTTTCCACTTTGCCCTTGAGATGTTCCTGTTGTATACTTTGAGCACGCTCCAGTAAAATGATGCCCTCAAGCCGCTCGTTGGGCACGCCTGCTTATCAAGGCTCGAACAGGGCACAGGAAAGTCAATAGCTCTTCAGCCTAAGATATGAGAGGCCTTCAAATGGCAAAGACAAAGGGCCCGGTTGCTACTTTAGAAAAGGAAAAGTGCTTCAGTAGGGAAGGTTAAGGGGCGCCATCAGTCTCGGAGCTACAGCGAATCTCATTTTCCACCGAGATGTGATGAGTCGACATCGGCGAGGACAGCCGTGATGTAGATGGGAAGGAGCGTGCGTTTGGGCCGTGCAATATGGAAGGAACTGTTTTTTGACTCAGCATTTTCCCCCGTTCTCTCTCTCTCTCGCTCGCTATAGCAACCTGAAAGATGACGACCTCACATGCTGCCATTGCAGTGGCACGCTGACAACATCTCATACCTCCGTGTCACGCCGGTAATGGGATCTTATTTCTCTTTCTGTGTACGGTGCCGCTGCCAACCGCAAGCGTTTCTACAGTGACGTTACTTCATTCTGAATATGCTCGAATGATTCATTGCAAGATTAGTCACAGAAAAAGGGGGAATATTCTGGAATGCGTTCCTCAACTTCAGTGCCTTTAATATTCCCTTTTAAACCATATACAGCATGAGTCTAAATTGTGTTTTTCTCTAATAAAAAAATTTAAGTCCTTGATTCGTGGCTCTGGTGCTGTAGGAGGAGGGGTAGAGAACAATGTGAACTCTGCAGGCCTACTGTAGGATGAATGCAAGCCACTCAGCACTTTCAAAAGCAAAAGCAAAACATTTCTGTAATGGGAAAACACAAATCCAAACAAATCTTGGCGTGTCCCTTTACACAGTAATAGTCAATTCGGGCGTCTGAATATAAATTACATAAGTTAATTGTCTCTCTGCAGCTATTTGCCACTGGCATCAGGAGAAGTCAAACTAAATATAATTACAATTAATTACATTTTATTATAATAGTTACATTTTATGCAAATACAAAGTGAATTAAACAAATATTACAATGTCTCTGGAGTCGTGTGAACACAGATAGATAAGATTGGGTGCACGATAAGGTCTCCCAGCCATTCACAAATCCCCACGAATAGAAAATGTAATTATATTGTACTTTATATTGGAAACTTTCAGAAACACTTTTATTCCCCGAGTGGCTCTGGGATGTCAAGTTTAAGCTAATTTGCCTGTCATGTAATTAAATAAGAAATCAATTCTACAAACAATTAGTACCGCAAGGGAAACCAGGCATTAGCTGGTGTGCGCTACGTATATGCCTTACTGAGGACTTGTGCATTCAGATGTTGTTGTGTTGTGTCTAGTAGTGCTAGAAGTGAGTAACGCTCCCTTCTTTGAGTGTTTATGCAATGTCATATTGCACATTCAGTATCTCTTGGCATTATTGTCAGTAGCTAATCCATATCTTGAAATGCAGCCCTAACCTTTCTGGGGCATTTACAGTAAATGACACCGGGATCACTTTGAAAATGTACGAACATATGGACAGCATGTGAGCCTGGACAGAACCTGCATTATTGACATGAGAATGGGATAACTGACACTGTAGTGATTGGTTATTTTAGGTTAACCTAAAATAACCAATCATTACGGTGTCAGTTATATACTGTATACAGTGTTTGCAGCCTATCTCTGTCCAAATGTTCTCATGAGCTGTTTGGTGTAATTAACAGCAAAATACAGCAGTGTTTATTTATATGGATACAGGTTTCAGGTATTTGACATCCTGCCCCACAAGAAAAACGTGCAAGCATGGATAAAACACCTTGTGTAGCTCGCCCCAACCGCCCCTCCTCTCTCTAAAACTAAATGAGGAGTTGAGGAGTCATCCCGTATTCTGTCCGCGCCACCAGCTCTCCCTGCTGACTGTGTCGCTCCTTAAACTGTGCATTTACCAGCTGGCGCTTTGGATTCACGGCGGAGGACCGCAGGGTCCCAATGGAGCCACATAGCTGCCAGCGCTACACCGCATTGCCCTTGAGCCAGACACCTTCTTCACCTCAGCATGCCGCGCGGTAGCTACGCATCGCATCAAGCCGGCTTTGTGTAAATGGGTATTATGTTGGTGTCAGAGTGTGCAGATCCCTGGGGGTGGGTTTGGGTCTGCAGGCTATGGAGGAGCCATATGATGAATAATAATCATCATATATGCTCCGTGGCCATTGGACACACAGTATTACCTGTGCACCTGCCTACATGCAGATCACCTTCTCTGATAGCTCAATATATTGGTACATTTATACCAAAATGCAATAGGAAGGTTATGACTACATACAGATATCTGACATCTAAAATGGTGCCTTTGTCGTCGTTACGCGTCGCGAGTACTTGAGAAGGCCAGTAGAGGCGCCAGAGTTCTATTATTGTAACTGTTTGTGGGATGCAGACGGACTGTACGTCTCTCACTCTACAGGATATGCGAGAGAGCCATACCGTGGATCATGACATAGTAGCTTTTATGTATAATTTACATTCAGATTTTGTCTGTTTTTTCAACCGGGTTTGCTAGTTTAGTTTTATTCTTTGTAAAAATACTTTTTTTTATTTGTTTAGTATGTCTATGTTATGTTTCTAACAGAAACACCAGACATCTGTAAGCTATACTGTACACTATTTCACTATTACTTTGATACAAACGTCAATTGAACATTGCACTTTACATTGAAATTCCACAAAAACGTCTTAATTGCAAAGGCTCCCGATGGAGTACACCTTCAACATACTTTAGTTGGGCTTTAGTGTACGGTAATACACAATATTGACATGTATTAAACTATATTTGAAAGCAAGGGCTCTGCTGCTCTTTGAAACATAGTACATTTTGTAACAATACAGCAATTAGTGTATACTACCTAGAAGCCAAGATATATTGCTTTGGCAATGAGCTTTTATGAATGTCCTCCAAGGAATAGATACTGTAGGACCTTTATGCCAAAATATATTAGCTACAGCACATATTTAGGGTGTAAAAGCAGTAAAATAAAGTACTTCACATTCACAGTGTCTTCATAATGACCAAACCAGACCATATCTAACCAAATAACTTGATAAAGAGCACAAAAGCATCAGAAACAAATACTAACAAACATTCAGTTTGTTAGAACAGTGTAAAACCGTTGAGCATTTTTTTTTTAAATCACCCTGTACAATAATGGTTCATGCAGCCTTTAGAACTCTGCTAAACTTGTGCATGACTACCTACAGTATATCCTCTCCAGGCAAGGTAAGCTAGCTGTCAAAATCTAATGGGAAATTGGCATTAGATCATTTGAACAATGCTTTTTATGAATAAACCGTAGAGACAAATAACCTACCAAGGGTTTTATTTTTGCCAATTGTAGAACTACATTACACAAGCCATAACAGACTAACAATACATAGTTTGGTTTCAATTGAGTTTATTTTCTCTCTTTAAATACATTCAATTCAAATTCAATAGTAAACAACTTGTCAATAGTAGACACCTGACACTGAAGTCCATTGAGCTGTTGTTTTATTTTATATTCATCATGACCTATTCGAACACAAATAAAATCAAATGTTTTTATCTCTTTTTAACCATGGATGATTTCTTCAGGATGTAAATCTGAAGAGAGGAACAGTTGGCAAATGACTAATCAAAGCCTTTTTTGTGCTAAATTCTCTAATAAACCTGTTTCCACCGCCTACTTGACGCTGAGTAATCACTCAGTGAGATACATCTGCCACATTACTGGACAACACTGTTACCGCCTACGTTACTCCCAGCCAATCAGGAGAGAGGCACTTATGCAGTGCAGTCTGGAAGGAGACAAGTAATGCATGCAGACTTGTTTTGTACATATGTTCTAAATAAGACAATAGGCTGTGTTAAAGACCGTGGCACTTCATCAGTGAATATGTGTCATTTCGTGGGAGATGCAGTGTTGCAAAATATTAAACAAATCAATCTTCTGCAACTGAATCCTTTAACTTGTGCACGTCCAATCAGGTCATTTGGGTGAGAGGACAACATATGACCCAGAGCCACGGAGAAGAGACGGAAGTTTGACGTTTTCCACGGTCACATGGTTCATGGAGATGCAACACAGTTCCAGAAGGTGCTTGGTGGGCAATTTGAATCGATAAATACAGATACATACCTGAAATTATTGGTAATTAGTAGTAAAAAATGGATTGACTTTCCAAAATAGTTTATAGGGTATTTTTAGTATTTGCGGCCAAGTCATGGGAACTGTTTTGAGGTTCCACGATCCGCCATTGCTGTGAAACTGATATGACCACATTCTGTATAGGGCTGTCCCCGACTCAGAATTGTTTCAGTCAAATCGGATCTGGCTGTTCAATAAAATGCGTCGGTGATTCATTGCTTTTTTCATTCCCATATAGCCTATACAGGTGGCCTATATGCCAGGCTATCTGGCAATCAGAAAACCCACTGGCATGAGTTTCAGTGATTTATTTTGATCACATTAACAGTCAAATTCAACATGAGTCATGCAATAGCCTAACGCAGCCTAGTCTAGAGCCGTATATGGTTAATTACTGGGACAGACCGCTCATGAATTGGCTTGCGCATTCATGTTTTCCAACTGTGGGTCATACAATTCTTAATTTATATATTTGTTATGCTATTAATGACGTTAATAATAACGTTATTGGCATCTGACATCTTATTTATTCCTCAGTGGAATGTACAGTATATAATTGTCCTGTGCACTGTGTTTGTAAAGTATCCAAGTTATCTTATTATATTTCACACTGAAAGAAAAGAAGAAGAAAAAAACACGACTGCTCGACTTGAAGAATCTCAGGCGACTGAAGGGACACCAACTGATTATTACACTCGTCGACTGTCAGGGAGGCAGCCCTAGTATTCTGCAACATGTCTTTGCCCCCTGATTAACAACGCAAAGTCATGTCATACATGTCAACTGACAAACCAAATCCAAATAATACCACACCGTTGTTTCCAATTGCAGCAGTCAGACAAACTTCATCATTGACTGCAAGGGGCCACTACCCAGATCTAGAGCTACTAGTTACTTGCTGACAGTTACTATATGTGCCAATCAGTGGCAGCTGGTCCTTTCAGATACAAGCAAAGCACAAATAAATATGTAGGTTACAACCGTTATTATATAGTTCTATGGCTACAACATGGCTGAAATTATTGCTATTGAAAGAAATCACTGGTTTGCATTACGATTAAAGCCTTGCCAGGTTACATCAAAAGCAGATAAATTATGCTGCTAGTTATAATCACAAAACACTAACAAAGCAGGCCTAATTACCAAACGAACTGAGAACTCTATAAATAGGCTGCAGAAAAGTATACGAAGTACGAACACCGTCTCGGTGCTGTATCACGTGCTGAGCACTCTGATTTCTTGTATACGAATGTAGCAGAACGTCTTTCTGTCAATGATTGGCTGTTTTTACAGGGTCCTCATTGAGAAATCTGCCAAGAATCAAACAGAGAAGCTGAGCTTCAAGGCGGGACAAATTTGCATTAAAGAAATCCTACTGTCCAATAAACTCTGAGATGTGTTTTCCTATGGGAAAGCTCTCACAGAACGCCATTGAAACTGAGCGTCAGGGTAGGACTCAAAATGAATGTGTTTTGGGATGTTGTCCAATTAACATTGATATTTTCACCATAGACACACTTGGATCTCAGCTTCAAATGCAGTCTATGGGGCCTATGAATTGTAGGGGAAGTTAAGCTTTACCTGTTATCTTAGAGCAATCGCCTCTGGTGCCAATCTACCAGGTACACAGTGACAAATATTTAGCTTTATGTTTAGCTTTGCACAGGTCTTAAAAGTTATATTTAGCGATTGTAAGCTAATAACAGTTTTGTATTTAGCGAATATCTGCTCTGAAAATATACTCTGGTGTTTCTAAATAGGATCACACTAGGATGTGGTGCAAGTTTGTGAACAAAAGCAAACGGTTTGAGGAGGTAGTTCTCGGCGAACACACGTTGAAGCTGGAAGAAGGGTCACAGTTGACATCTATTAGTTTTGGAATGTTTACACAAATCATTTAAAATTCAAGTTCAAAGCCAACATGTTCGCCACAAACATTTGCCACTGTTTGCCAATTCTGAACGCACCTCTGGGCTGTGTAGAAGAATCAGATTTTTTTTTCAACATACACAACATATACGACAAAGAACGGCAAGCTAGCAAAATCCGAGGAGATTTGTTGAATTTGAATTTAAAAGTGTATTAGCGAAGCATTTAGCTGCAAAGTATGTGTTGTTGATGTGTTAGATCTGCCAGAGTTTGCAGAGAGGCGTTTTGATTGACATGCATGATGATCAAGTAAATGCAGTCGGTTTCTGCATCACGCAATATGCCTAGAACAGTAGAGGAAAAACAAACCATAGAACTCTAAGGGGCTCAGCAGCTGCCTGTGTTGTTGTAAATTGTATTAAGAAAAAGTTGCCTTTCAAAAAATCAGTATAGTCAGTATATAATATTGGGAGCCACCGTGGGGTCATTTTTGGTGCCCTGCTTTTATGGTAAGGGCTGTTGTCTGCTTGTTGTCCCATGTTGTTCTGTGTATCTGTCAGCAGGGGGAGCAGGCGGGACGATATATATCCCTGTCGCCTACTAGCCTCGCGAGATCAGATTTCATCTCC
The DNA here is from genome assembly GCA_026546735.1 of Forbesichthys agassizii. Taxonomy (NCBI): domain Eukaryota; kingdom Metazoa; phylum Chordata; class Actinopteri; order Percopsiformes; family Amblyopsidae; genus Forbesichthys; species Forbesichthys agassizii. The sequence continues at coordinate 8,870 of JAODLL010082620.1, forward strand.
CCCCCCCACGCTACTCAGTTATGTTCTATTGCTTCTCCATTCCTGTTGTCTTCACTCAATTCCCCCCCCTCCCCAGGGTCTTCAGCTATTGAATGACATCAAGGCTTCACCTTTGTTTTGCTGTGAGAATCAGTCTGGAAATATAGCTATACAGGCACGGTTTTCCAATTAGCATCGTGTTTATAGCTATACGGGCGTGGTTTGTGTGTGCCGACCATGGTGCAGACAGCGAAAATGACCAGATGGTTCATCCAATCAACTGCCAAGTATTTTTTTTTACAAACCGTTTCGGTGTACGGCTCCCCAGATGGACTTGTGACAACAATTCCTCTGGTATGTCAGGTTAGTCGTCTACTGCATACTTAACGTGGCCAGGTAGGAATGGGGGGCCCTCTCGGACCCCTCTTGGGTCCCATCGTTTTGTGTTAATAACGGTGGTGATCCCGACTTTGCTAGTTTCTGGTCTCCATTTGTTGTTCTCGCCTTAAGCCAGCTGTAACAGTAACGTCGTCATGTAACGATCAGCGCCAGACATTCGTTTCTATGTTTTGACAGAAGACCTTAGTGAAATGCCAAGCCTGTACATCACAGGTGGAATAGCTGCCGTGGGATCTAATGAACAAAGGGGGGAAATAGAATCTGTAAAACAAACTGCAGATATACTGTATAGTAGCAGACAGGGTTATGCAGAGCCTAAATTATTTTTTATGAAACAGGTATCCCAGGAAACATTTTAATAAAAATACATGTTATTTTATGCTGCTTAGGACCAAGGTGCTTGGTGGTTATTGGTGCATTGGATCATGGGTGTTCTTTGAGGAGATTCCATCTAAATAAACACCCATTTGATGATACTGTACTATAACTACTAACTAGTGAAGTGGGCAAAATGAACCAACATTGGACACACATGACACTTTCTAAGTAGTGAATATTCATTCCTCCCTTTTCAGCCCCTCAGCCGTGAGTGTAGAAAGAGTCTGGGGAGAGCTCACTGAGGCGGTGACAGAATTGCAAATCAATTTTCTACTTAAGCACCTATGATAATCACTCCTTTACTAGAAATGGGACCGGTGAATAGTACTGAAATCCCACTGGGTTGCAGAGGGAAAGTGAAGGATTTGCCCAGTGACTTTTAATTATGGGTCCAAAAATTACACTTTAATTTGAAAACACAAACAAATCTAATTAGGATATTCAAGGTAAGTACTGAGGTGGTGTAAAATGACTTGGCCAAACTATTTAAAAACAGTGGTCCTCAAAGAACATGAACGATAATACTTTCTCAACAAGTCAAAGGGTTGAGGCATCGATCTACATCATGGGTGTACATTTCTTTGTTATATTATCATTTAATTTTGTTATGTCATCACTTTTATGTGGGTTAATACGATTCCCTGTAACTACGGTTTCGTACATGTCTTATGTGCCTTTGCAAACAGAGACCTTTTGTTTCGTATGCTTGTGTGTTGTAGTTCACGGGCTCGTGTATAGGAAGCAGCCATATTTGCTTGCGTGCCTTGTTAAATGGCTCATCAGTCACACAGAGAGAGCAAGAGGCACTTAGGTGAAATCTTCTCGGCCTGCTATAAGCACAGATGTGAGCAAAGACAGGAGCATGCTAAGCCCACCGGTGGTAAAATGATAGCATTTCACTCTTCATTACTGGCAGAGGAGAAAATGAGTTTGTCTTCATGGATCAGTGGCAGCATTGCAAGCAGGGTCTGTGTGTATCTTGTGCCAACCATCTTACGCCTCACGCCTGACAACCAAATAACCTTGTCAGCAGAGGTGGGAAATCTAGGTTTTCGACAGACCTAACCATGTGTTTGCTTTGAACGTGCATTAGCACAAATTACTTTCCCCCGACGTGGCGAGTCTAGCTTTATGGTAATTTGAATTTGTTTGTTTATTGCAATGGTCGCAACGTGTAAACTGTAGAGAACTGATTTTGCAATTCCCTCAGTCCAGGATCAAAAACCTGTCAATCAAATCAGAATGACAGCAGGTGATTGGACCACAGTCAACTAACTAGAACAACGATTGGAGGAACCAATTACGACGAGATAGGGAGCATTTCCCAAACGCTGGCCCATTAACAAGTCAGTAGTTCTCTGTCCGACTGACGAATGCTTTTAGTTTGATGATTATTTATGATCTGATGCATTAACATTTTCAATATAGCTTGATACTAAAGCAATTATATGGTTAGTAGTTCTACTTCCTGGGCCGACTTAACTGTCAACCATTGCCAAAAATATTGGACCAAAAATCTATCCACACACCACCAACTATATGTGACTCAGTGTGTTAGTGAGTTGGAGGAGGAGGTGGTGGAGTAATAATAAGGATGACAGCCTTAGCCTCTTTATCTACCAGTGCTGTTTGAGACTGCACTGCTCTGATTGATGGGTGAATGTGAGTCTTAATTTGTAGTAGGCGGAGAGACTGACAGGAAGGCGCTTGACAGCACAGTAACAAAAGAACGAGAGATATAGAGGGAAGACGGGAAGAGAAAAGAGACATAGTTCTATTGTTCATCTTTAGCAGAGATAGCGTTGCCTGTTGTGCGCACAGACAATTACTGATGTCTGCTGTAAAGCTATAGATACACATCGGGTATCAGGGCTACTGTGGTATATCTATACAGCAGTTAGTACGTATTATAGCACTGCTGCACAGTTGTTCATTTGAAAATGTTGTTGACCTCGGTGTCAGATATACAGTACAGCTGTGTTTGATTATTTATCACGGTTTTAACACCGTTTTCATTGCTTTTACTGGGTGTTAGCACTAATGGTAACACTAATGCTAACGCTATTATGGCTAGCATCAAAAGTGGCAGGCAAGAATAGACTACGGACAAATGCGTTTTAAGTTATTTGCATAGAAATCATCTCCTCACAATCCTGAGGTCTCCATTTTCAATCTTTCATTTTCACCCCATTCCATCTTCTGATCTCAACTCATTCTATTTACACATCCTGCACTCCCAAATGCTCATTCTCACACAATTCCACTATTTCAATCTCCACCTTTCCCTCAATTTCACCCCCCCCCCCCCCGCTACTCAGTCATGTTCTATTGCTTCTCCATTCCTGTTGTCTTCAATCAATTACCCCCCCCCCCCCAGGGTCTTCAGCTATTGAATGACATCAGGGCGGCAGATAATTACTATCCAAGTCTGAATGTCTCAATCACCAATACAGTGGGTGTAATGAAGGTACAGTACGTGCCTAAAGACTGCCCTTATTTTTTGTCACGTATGACATGCTTAGGGTATATATTACTAATTTGCTAATAGCGAGTAGTAATTCGCTTGGAATATGCCTGCACACACACGCCACACAAAATCATGGGGACAAGCATCTAGGTCGCTGTTATATGCAATCACACTGACTTTGAATAAACTCACTGGTCGACCATGTTCCCAGGCTGAATTCACACACACATACACACACGCACACACACAGAGATACTTCAGGGCAATTTGGAGGCTGTTACGATAAACATTTTGAGGGCCGTGCTGTGCTGAGAGCTGAAATGCAGGGAGGGAATTATGAGGCATGCAACAAACGAGTGCTGACTTTACTAAAACTCTGTCATGTTCACATGACGCTGGCTGCGCCTGCTCAGGACGTTTGGTTCGCTTGATTGCATGTAAACAGTACACAAAGAGAGAGAGAGAGAGTGAGAGCGAGAGACATTCGTTTTCTGCGTGGGGAAGAAAGCTGGAATTTGGCTTGTTTTACACGACAGCTCGGAAATGAGAGAAGTTAGGTGAAGAAAGCGTAAGTTATGGACTGCATTTCTGGCGGCGGAATTACATTGGGCAAACTATGTACATTCAGCTGTAGATCACCCAAAGCTGTAAATGATGTTTTATGTGCCAACAATGTTCTCTCAATTGTCTTCTACAAGGTTGCACAAGTACGAGGCCATTCCTGCCGCAATACTTAACAAAACGCCCAACAATGCAAAGAACCAGCTGTGTTTTTCCCCACCCTTCTAAATTAAAGTGGCTCTACTGAGCACACAACTGCACACAAGTTCATATTGTCCCTGTAGCTTTGATGTGCCTTTATGTCCTTGTAATATATTTAGCTACTTCTCTGCACTATTGTCATGAGAGACGAATGTACATTCTGAGCTCGGCAACGAATAGTTGTACTTGCCAATGATATTGCACAAATTCAGTGCATGTTTTTCGACAGTAATGACATTCCTGTTAAAGATATACGGTGTCCTCCAAACCCGGTCAAAGCACGAGACCCTCGCGACTTAATTTCTCTGTTTATTTCCTTGCAAGGCTGTAAACAACGAGATTGTTTACAATGCACTCCTCTGAAGTTGAATACACTCCCGACCGTTACCACCAATGCATGAGTCATTCATATAGCTCTTAAGGCTAAGTGCATTTTCTTCTCAAGAGGCGGTCGGCTGATGTCTCAAGACAGCGACGATCTGTAAACACTGCGGAATAAGTCAGTGAAAATGAGATGCCACTATGATTAATAACCAGAAAAAATATATGCACATATTCCAGTTGGGCTGGCATGAATATGGACGGCATGCAGTAAACGATGACAAACTTTAGCAATTTGTGTTCCGGGGGATATGTGCAGTCGTGCGCATCGTAGGGTAGCCACTTCCAATAAAATGTCACTTTCAGCAGAGTCTAGGTATTACCGAAGTTCCAGTAATCACAAAAAACACCATCCGAAACAAACTGAGTGAGTGGCGATCACAGCGTATTCAGAGATGGGCCATGCTTTTGTATGCAAGCGTGTGAAAGTGCGCGGGTTGGGTGAGGTCGTGTCTACATTCACGTGCACGCGTGCGCGCACTATTCCCGTCGGCCTGCGTGTGGAGCCATTCCATCAAGACGTATATGGCCAGTATATTCGTATATTCCAGTCGTTCTCCCAGGAGCAGGTTCAGTTTAATTGAAGCCCTGCTGAAACACAAGCCTGGGCGGTACCTCAGCCAACGGTGATATCTGCCGCCATCTCACTTTCCCCAGCAGAAATGGAATTACACCGACAGGCAGACATCGACCTGCACAGCCACGCAGTGACACACGGACAAACGCACACGCATTCGCCGAAATGGATGCGCACATAGACAATGGCACAGGGACTTCGTGACACGCACGCACACACACAGGCACGTACAAACAAATAGAAATGAGGGTTGTGTGAGAGTGGCTGTGTTTCTCCATCAACACAGCAGCCTCATATTGGCCTGTCGTCTACAGGCTTGAGCCACCGTGACAGTGACAGACAGTGAGAGAGAGAAAGAGGGAGAGAGGGAGATTGAGAGAAGGGGGAGATAGAATATAGAGGGATCAGTCAAGGCTAGAGGGAAAGCGAGGGGATAGACGATAGAAGATGGGAGATCAGTAGAGATTGCTGTGTTGACAGAAAAATATTTACCTTCTCTGTGCTTGTTACAAAGTTGTTACGCTTCCTTGTGGTTGAGATCAAAGTTTGACCTTTTGTTCCAGTCTGAACATTGTGAAAAAGCGTATTAGTAGGGTATGGTATTAGCAGGCTTCTATGGTTGGCGTGGTTCACACATTGTCAGGCTTTCATTCCGCACATATTTTGTGTCCAGAGAGAAAATACAAATATTGAGCATTTTAGTTAACCATTTCTAAAAGTATCACCAGCAGCAACAAGTGACAGGATAGCTTAGTGTTTAGGATGGTCGACTCCAATATAAAAGGGTATATTTTACTGTAGAATCAGTACTCTAATTTTCAAAAATATGCTTTGTTTTCTTGGGTTGCAAATGTGGGCCTCATTTACAGCTAGGCTACATTACAAACACTAAAATTCTGCAGACAAAGTTAAACACAAAAAGGTTAATTGAAACATTCCGGATACTTCCGTCAGTACACTTCGATGTAGTACTGTGAAATGTGTACTTATTTCTGTAGTGCGTGTATTTGCACAGTATAATAGTGTCTTAAATTGAACACTTGAAATGACGAACGCAGCATTTGACCACACTTGTTGTGTAACGAGATATATCTGTCGCCTTTTATTTGCTCATTTCTCGATAACAAACACCTGAACTGAAATCGCTGTGCGCCACCTGTTTCATGCGACGTGGAAATTAAATCGCCGTCAATGTCATCCTGGCTGGACACGTACCATGCTGATTTACTTTGATAAAGGTTAGTGGCCCCTCCCCTTCCGCTACTGTACGTACCGTAGCTGTAGTGGCCTTTTCCCACTTGCTCGTTGACTGGGGGATTTGTGACTCATGTTTAAAAGTATTCAATGTCCAGGTTTGTTTTGTATGAAGAAGAATG
>JAODLL010082621.1:1536-15187 GCA_026546735.1 Forbesichthys agassizii
TAATAAATTATTAACAATATATTAATGCAATTAAAAAGTTTTGTTTGTGAATTAAAAATGTTAATTTTTTTGTAACCTAAGTTTTGCTAATCAAGTTTGCATTTTGTAAGTGTATTTTGCAAATAAAATAAATTGAGGATAATAAATTATTAACAATATATTAATGCAATTAAAAAGTTTTGTTTGTGAATTAAAAATGTTAATTTTTTTGTAACCCAAGTTTTGCAAATCAAGTTTGCATTTTGTAAGTGTATTTGCTAACGTATCCTACAGTTACCAGTTACCTACATTAGCTACAATGTTAGCATTCAACCGTGTCGTAGCTAACATTAATGTTACAACATTGTTTGATACTGTACTGTATGTAACAATAGGAAAGGCTTATTAATTCAGAAACAACACACATCTTGGACACACGTATTTAATCCTGTAAAATGCACAGGTTGCAATGTCACGTTATGTCATGGGAAATAGTTGTGTATAGTGAGCCACAGTCTACCTGCCTGGGCAATCTCATTTGTATTCAGCGCCAGGGGCGGCACCAGATTATTTTCAGTGAAGGGGCACAGGAGGGGCAAGAAGAAAACGAGGGGTCACTTAAATGCTGTAATTCTTTTTAAACTAAACATTCAATTAAAATAGGGGGGGCACATGAGATTTCTGGGGGGACACATGCCACTCCATGGCCCCCCATTGGCTCCGCCCCTGTTCAGCCCTTACACTTCATGCACACAGGCATCTCTCATGCATCTTCCAACTGTATTTCTCCCATCCCAGGGTGCCCCACACACACATCTTTAAGGTCCCTAACAATTGGCCAACCGGACCTGGGGTTTTTTCATATAGTTCTCATGCTGGTCTCCAGATTAGGACTCCAGACACACCCTGGGATTGGAGGAGAATGATTAGGGGATGCGTGAGGAACACCAGGATATCTTTGTAAAATCTGTTATGTTAAATTAAATTCATACAAATTATTAATCCATTTAAAAATGTTTTCATTTCCTGATATTTGTTTTAAACAGTTTCTTGCCCTCCTGCAAGATTGCATCAACACTTCAAGATGGAGACCAGCTTTGCAGGTGGTTTGCATAATCCTCTCAGATGCACTTGACATTTCTACCTGGGAAAACAATTCATCAAAATAAGGCAGCTGTAACAGTTTATCACGATCAGTCCATGTATAAATTGTAAAAATCGCAGAATTTCCTTCAGAAGTCATCTCCTGTTGTGCCATCCTAATATCTGTATGTGTGGCACTGGGTGTTTGTAAGGACTGACATATTTAACCCCCCCATAATTTTTATTTATATAGTTAGAAGCTTCTAAGTATCTAAACTACAATACAATTCCCTAGTCACCTACCCGTAGAATTAGTAGGGTTATTGTTGGATGTGTAATGGTAATCGTTAAACACACTGTTATCATCAGAGGACGCTCTATGCATTCCACTGGGGTATCAGTAGCTGACGCAAGAGTGGAAGTCGTTGTCAGTACGTGAGTGAGTTCGCCTGAGAGCTAAACAGTGTTTCTGAAAAATCATTTTATATATATTTTCAACAGGTAAGATGACTATAAATTGGTAATAAAACAATATAATACAATAGATTAAAACATCAGTTATTGACGGTAACATACAGTCATTGAATATGCCATAAACTAGAAGTGTACTTTATTTTACGGTACCCAGTGATTGTGATTAAAATAGCGGGTGCCGAGGGAAAGATTTTCCACTAGTTAAAAACAGCCCAGTACCTTACGGTGTGGAATCAATTCAAGTGAGCTATGTGTGTAATGTTTACTAAATGTTGTTGTTAAAAATGGTTGATTAACGGCTGTATTCAGATTGGCTGGAGAACGGATGGTTACAACTAAGTTTGCTAAGGCAAATTAGCATGTTGATATTACGATCTGAGCCTCGCCTTCGCGCAATTAGACTGGTGTTTTAGGGTGATGCCGTTTTCAAATTTGAGTTCAAACAATGCACAAGGTTGATGTTCTTGCTATCATATTAAAATAGCATACGGTTAAGTTAGGTAATATTCATATCATAAGATATGCAGACATGTTTTCTTTTGTCACTGTTATTATTGGAGTACCATGCTAAATACTTATCTGGTATTCTAGGTAAATTAATGTTGTTCATGGTGTGACAACCCCACCCATGTCTTTCAGCTACAGGCTCGTCAGTGGAAGCAGAAACACCTGTGGGGCTGTCATATAAGGAGGTCCAGCTGGCATATCAAGAGGAAACTTACTAGCTCACTGACTGACCCATTATTGCTGGTTAAACACATTGGCTGCTTGAGGCCAATTAAATAAAGAGTAGTTTATCTTTTGTATGGACTTGTTGTTATGATCCTTGAGCCATGGTTGTAACAAGTAAGGGCTCGTCCGGGATATTGTTCTCTTTGTCTTATGGGTCATTGTGTTTGGTAGCGTTGAGCGGTTTTCTGGCTACTTTGGTGCTCCTGGATGGGATTAGTACTTCTGTGCCACCATACTCAATTCTTTCTCAGTAGTCTTCTCTGGTAGGTTGAAGCAGCATTGTCTACTGTGTGTAGACGTGTTAGTTTGTTATATTTGGACGGGGAGTTGGCTAGAGACTTTGTCTCATAGGGGGCATTTCCTTGACTGTTTAGGGGGGTTGTCAGCCTGCTGACCGCCCACCCGGGTCTTGGGTTCAATGCTTAATCCATCCCACCAACAAACTGTCCGAAGACTAGGGTTGAGAGAGTTAGTGGGTAAGAGGGTTAGCTAGAGGGAAGATGACTCTGGGGTATTGGATGTTGAGTAAATTGGCAAATGAAGTCACCTGTGTTGGAGTTTAGCTGCTGTAGATTGAGTATTGAATTTCAGTGTATGGTTTAGCTATTGTAATTTGAGTATTGCGCTGTTCTTTTATGCAAAATGTATACAGTGGAGGAGTTTTTGCAGTGTCCTCAGGAGGACTTACTTAGTGGTTTCACTAAGGATCAGTTAGTTGTTTGCTGATCACTATGGAGTGGAATTGGCTAACAAGAGGTCTAAAGAGTTAGTTTATTCTTCATAGAATTTAGGTCTTCTGGAAAAGGGTGTTTTTTTCTCTTACATCGACTGTGGTTGGAATATCTGAGGTATGTGAAGATGTTACTACTGATTCTAATGGCCTTGAGCGTGGTACAGGTCTAACATTTGCACAACAAAAAAGAGTTGTTGTTGCAGTATAAGCAGGAGGAAGACTGGGATCATCGTAATTTTGAGTTTGAGAAGCTGAAACAGGAAGGTAGAAATAGGGAAGCTGAGGTACAAGTGCAAATTTAGAATTGGAGAGAGATCAGTTAGAGTTGCCACGATTTAACAAAGGTTATCCTAATATCTTTGGGTATTAATAAAGTTACCTACCTACTACCTGGAAGGTTGTCTGGTAACAGGTGGGAGGAGTCTGCCCAGAGCGCAAGGGACTATTTTGATGTTACGACTCAAATTAAGCTAATACCTAGATTTTCAGAGAATGATCCTGACACATTTTTCTTGTTATTTAAAAGATTGGCTGATGCTAGGAAGTGGATGGATTCTGACAGGAAATTATTATTGCAATGTGTGCTGACTGGGAAAGCTCAGGTGGCGTATTCTTCAATTGATGTGGATAGTAGTTACCAAATGGTTAAGGAATATGTTCTGAAGGCATATGAGCTTGTTCCTGAGGCTTATAGACAAAGGTTCAGAAATGCTAGGAAAGAGAAACAATCTTATGTGGAGTTAGGTAGGGAGCTTCCTGTTCACTTTAAACGGTGGTGTACAGCTGCTGACGTACACTCCGTGGGCGAGTTACAGGAGTTTCTCCTAATTGAACAATTTAAGAACACACTTCCGGAGAGGATTGAAACTTACATCAATGAACGACAGGTTACAACTGTCTCAAGGGCTGCTGTTTTGGCAGATGAGTTTGTTTTGACTCATAAGTTATCCCATGGAGATCATAGATCTCATGATTGGAATCAACCCACGTTGCCGGTATTGGCACCATATACTAAGGACACAGTTTTAATTCTCAGTACAGATCAGATTCTGGATTTCAGAGGACGGAATCAGTGCAAGTTTGTAATTATTGTTTGGAAAAAGGACATTGGAAAAAGGAGTGTCCTGTGTTACGTGCAAGGCTAAACAATCAATCTAGTCCTTCAGTAAGGCCTAGTGCATTCGCCGCATCAGTGGAAATCCCTGAACGCATACGTGCAATAGAAGCTGTTAAGCTATATACAAATAACCCTCCCTTGTCTGTACGGAGTTCTACTTCCTGTTTAGGAAATTCACTTGAATGTGACATCAAGTCGGTGGGTGTGGACAGATATACGCCTTACATCTCAGAAGGTTATATGTCGCTACCGGGCAGTGACAAGAGGGTTCCTGTGAAGATTCTTAGAGACACCGGTGCTATAGACTCTTATCCTTAATTCAGTATTACCTTTCTCAGGGATGTCTGATACTGGTACCTGTTTGTTGGCGTGGAATCGGGCTGAATGTCTTGTCTGTTCCTTTGCACAATCTCACTATTGTTCCAGATTTGGTGAATGGCGATGTGACCATGAGGGTGCGCCCTTCCTTACCAGTAGAAGGGATATCAATAATCTTGGGAAATGGTTTGGCTGGTGATCGTGTTTGGCTTGAAAATCCCCCTCCCCTAGTGGTTAGTACCTGTCCGGAGTCGAAGCCTTGTTCGAGGACTTCAACTTTAGCTAATATCTTCCCAGCTTGTGCTGTGACTCGTGCTATGGGTAAAGTTAAACATGACGACATGAAGAGAGTGAGGGAAGGAGTTATGTTTCCTTTGCCTTCTTTTCCTTTGTCAGTTTCTTGTAGTGACATAGTAAATGAACAAAGAAATTATTTTTCTCTAGCGACGCAGTAAAACGAGGCTGTTCCTAGTGACGAAATGGCGAACCATGCACATGGGTATTTTTTGGATGATGGTTTGTTAGTTAGGAAATGGGTGCCCCAAAGTGAAGACTTTGTGAGAGAAGACATGATTCAAATAGTTATACCATCTACCTTGAGATCGGGAGTTATGCAGACTGCGCATTGTGGTACATCCGGTCATTTAGGTGTGAGGAAAACCTATGATCGTATTCAAAGATACTTTTATTGGCCTCGTATGAAAAAGGATATTTCTGTATTCCTTAAGTCGTGCCATACATGTCAAATAACAGGAAAACCTAATCAGTCAATTAAGCCTGCACCTTTGAGTCCTATACCAATCATCAGCCTTTTGAACATTTGATAATCGACTGTGTAGGCCCATTGCCCCGATCACAATCAGGATGTGCCTACTTGTTGACTATAATGTGTCTTGCTACCTGTTATCCGGCTGCTTATCCTATTGGAAGCATTACAACGAAATCAGTGATCAAAGCATTCTTACAATTCACTTCTATTTTTGGAATTCCAAAAGTAGTACAAAGTGATCAAGGTTCTAATTTTACATCGCGTCTGTTTGCTGAAGTGCTATGGGAACTTTATATCAAACATGTTAAAGCCACTGCTTACCATCCACAGAGCCAGGGAGTGTTAGAAGGATTCCACCAAACGTTGAAGTCCTTGTTGCGTTCATTTTGTACAGAACTAGGGTGTGATTGGGGAAAAGGGTCTACCATGGTTGCTGTTGGCTGCACGCGAAGTCACGCAAGAAAGCACGTTTTAGTCCTAACAATCTTGTTTTTGGTCATTCAGTACGTGGTCCTTTGGCAGTTTTACACGATGACTGGAAGACAAATGCTTCCTAAATAGGTTCCCCGGTAGATGTTGTTGACTATGTGCATGGGTTTAGGTATAGATTATATCAGGCAAACATGGCTGCTAAAAAGAGGTTGGGGAAGTCTCAGGAGAGAATGAAAGGGCTTTATGATCGCAGAGTAGAGAAACATAGTTTTAACCCCGGAGATCAGGTTTTAGCTTTGTTACCTCGAGAAGGGACACCGTTTCAAGCTCGGTTTGTTGGTCCTTACGTAGTGGTGCGCCAAGTGTCGGATCTAAATTATGTGATTTCTACTCTTGAGAAAGCCCTCACAACTTTGTCATGTGAATTTGTTAAAACCTTATGTTGTTTGTTCCCCTGTCCCAGGTACTTTAAAGGTGGGGGCCGCTCTGGTTGTGGCAGGTCTGGAATTTTCCCAGTTGACTGTCGGGACGGATGAGGAGTTTTACAGTCCTGATGATTGTATATTACATGGCAGGTTAAAAAAATTCTGAGTATTTGGGAAAATTGGATTCTATGTTGAGCCATGTACTCAGTCCTAATCATGTTGACTTGGTACATCTTATTCAAGACTTTCCATCTTTATTTTTGGATACGCCTTCTACGACTCACTTGATTAAGCATGATGTTGGGGATGCCCAGCCTATCCGACAAAATTTTTACAGAGTATCAACGATAAAAAGAAATCAACTGGAATCAGAGGTTGAGTACATGCTTACGAACAACATTGCTGTTCCTTCTTTTTCTAATTGGGCCTCCCTTTGTTTGTTGGTGGATATACCTGATGGTAGTTTTAGACCATGCACGGATTATCGTAAATCTTTACCTCGTATGGAAGATTGTGTAGACCAAGTGGGAGGTGCAAACTACATTAGCAAGTTCGATCTTTTAAAAGGTTATTGGCAGGTCCCGTTGACTCCTAGATCACAGGAGATTGCGGCATTCGTCTGGTTTATACTCGTACAAAGTTATGCCTTTTGGTCTTCGAAACGCCCCAGCTACGTTTCAACATCTAATGAATGGAGTGGTGTCTGGTTTGAAAGGGTGCGCTATTTATTTGGATGACTTTGTGATTTACAGTGATACATGAAAAGAACACATGGAACACATTCGTGCCTTTTTCACTCATTTAGAGTGGGCTTGTCTCACCATTAATCTGGCAAAGTGTGAGTTTGCCAAAACAACCGTGACCTATCTGGGTAAGGTGGTTGGACAAGGTGAGGTGAGACCTGTAAGAGCAAAAGTGATGGCTATTGACCAATTTCCCATCCCTTCAACTAAGGAGCTGGCTAGGTTTTTGGTTATGGTTGGATACTACAGGGGATTTTGTAGCAACTTTTCTACTGTGGTTGCTCCGCTAACCAATTTGCTTAGTTCACGTGTGATTTTTGATTGGTCGCCTCTGTGTGACAGAGCTTTTTGTGATGTCATGGCTCTTCTTTGTACTGCCCCTGTCATTAGAGCTCCACGGTTAGACCAGCCATTTAAGCTGTATGTGGATGCTAGTTATGTAGGGGCTGGTTCTGTCCTTTTGCAGGCATATAATGGAATTGACTGTCCTGTAAGTTTCTTCTCCAGAAAATTTAGTTAATATCAGCTGAACTATTCTACGATTGAGAAGGAAGCTTTGGCTTTGATTTGGGCTTTACAACATTTTGCAGTATACATCGGGAATGGCATAGGTCCATTGGTGGTCTACACAAACCACAATCCACTAACCTTTTTGAACTCTCTTCAGAACCCCAACCAGAGGTTGATGCGGTGGTGTTTGTTTCTTCAGCCATTTAATTTGGACATCCGGCATGTGAAAGGCAGGGAAAACATCTTGGCTGATGCTTTGTCTCATGCGCTTCCTGCCTGATGTCATTATTGGTCTGTATACACCTCAGTGTAGGTTTTATTTGCTCTCTTTTTGATGTGCTTTCCAGGTACCGGGTTTGGTGAAGGGGTTATGGATGCCCTGACTGAGGGGTTGTAGATTGTTTTGGGAGTGTATTCTCTGGGTGTGCCTTATTCTTAAAGGGGGAGGTGTGACAACCCCGCCCATGTCTTTCAGCTACAGGCTCGTCAGTGGAAGCAGAAACACCTTGCTGTCATATATAAGGAGGTCCAGCTGGCATATCGAGAGGAAACTCACTAACTCACTGACTGACCCATTATTGCTGGTTGAACACATTGGCTGCTTGAGGCCAATTAAATAAAGAGTATGTTATCTTTTGTATGGACTTGTTGTTATGATCCTTGAGCCATGGTTGTAACAATGGATGTTCGTACCGGAATGGAGAGTAACTGGTGTATGAGTAGCTGACGCAACAGAGTGGAAGTTGTCAGTATGTGAGTGAATGAGTTCGCCTGATAGCTAAAGTGTTTCTGACAAATCTTTTTATATATATTTTCAACAGGACCTTGAATCCAACTATAATAAATGTGTTGCACCAGAGTGAGCTACATGTCATTTCTGGACCTGTAACATATTTTGGCGAGCCAGCCAGGAGGGGCAGTAGAGAGTAGTGTCGACCCCCCCCCCCCTTCCTCCCCCCTTTTTTCCGGAGACGAACCTGGAGCCAACTATGGAAGGCGCCCAGCCCCTCCATGACGACGTGAGTGCAGCCCTATGGCAGTTGGGAGACAATAATCTCTTTTGAGTCTGCAGGTACCTGAAGTGTGGTGACCTGGATAGTGTAGGATCCCGCATTAGACCCAGGAGGGCGCTCACTATAATGGCTGAAGGAGTGCTGGACAAGATCAAGGAAAGCCAGGATGAAGTAGAGGTTAGTCAATACTTATCTGACCTATTGTCATTCATGATGGTGTTGAATAAAAGAGCCCCTACTGAAGAGATTAGTACAGAAGAACCCTCCCAGGGAAAGGGCTTGAAGAAAATCATGTCCAGTCTACACATACTGTGGATGAAACTGGATATCTCAAGCCAAGACACAGAAAGGAAGCAAATACTCTATTTCAGAGTAGACTAGATCAGTCTTCACGACTGCCCGAAGTCACGCTGAGAAGAGAATTTAAGATATTTGAGCAAAGTGGAGAAAGTGGGCAGAAGGTCAAGTTGTCTTATCTTAGTCTAATTCGACAAATTGATGTTGGTTTGGAGAAAGGACACTCGGAAACAGAGATAATTGAGGCTGTGATCAGAGCCATCAATCCAGGCCTTCCATTGAGAGATATGTTGGAGATCAAACGTGGACTCACACTGAACACACTACTTATATTAAAAAGCCATTATAAAGTAGACAGCGCCACTGACCTATATCACCAATTGATCAACATATCACCCCTGGGAGTCTACCTTAAATGTTGTCTTCCGGGCTATTGAATTGAAAGATAAGTTATTATGGAAGGCTACCAACAAAGACACTGATGAGCAGTTTAGTAAGCACACCATTCAGCGCATATTCCTCCGCTCAATTGAAACTGGACTGCTGAATGACTCTGTGAAGTTTCAGATCTTGCCCTACCTCCGTGAAGACATTACGTCAGATGAGGAGTTGATTAAGCAGGTGAATGAGGCAGCCAAGCTGGGAAGTGAAAGACAAGAGAAAAAGAAACGGGTTAACACCAGCAAAAGCCCACGCATGCAGAAGCTGCATGCAGAAACACTGCCCGACCACTCATCTGCTCAGGCCCAGTCACCAAAAGAGCCCACCATAGCTGTAGCAGTCAAAACAGTAAAGGGCAAAGAAAATCTAAATGTACAGCAAATGATGGACGAGCTCAGAACTGAAATTAAACAGATGTTTCTGGCAGCAATGAAAGCCAGTGCTAACCAATCAAGTCCAAGGCGTCGTGACAGAGGTTGCAACAAGTGTCAGGAAGCGCAGAAAGGAGATAGCTGTCAGCACTGCTTCAGATGGGGCTGGGAGGGCCACTTCTCTCGTGGATGTAGAGCACAAAATAGTCAGTCGGGAAACGAATAGAAGCTGCTGAGACGAGACACTTGGCAGCACCACAGAAAGCGTCCCCTCCATCAACCAGTGACAAGACAGACAAGAAAACACAAAGTTACCCAGCTACATCAGTTGACCGGACGGCCAGCAATTCTCCTTCTACCTTGTAAAGTGTCAAATACCTTTCACCACAGCACCAATCACAACTAATTGGACTGATAGGCAAACGATGCATGGTCAGATGCCACCTAGACACCCATCCAGTGGATGCACTGTGGGACACAGGGGCTCAGTCCAGCCTCATAAACGACATCTGGAGGCGACAACATCTGCCCCATACTACAGTCCAGCCAATTGAGGAGCTACAAGAACAGGAAACCCTTACCCTTCTTGCTGCGAATAACACCACAATACCTTACTTTGGCTGGGTGAGGTGAATTTCACATTAGCAGGGGGAGGGACCACAGCAACAGAATTAAGAGTGCCTATGTTGGTGTCCAGTGATCCAGCGGTGGTGGATGACCCTATAATAGGCTACAATGTCATTGAGGCGGTCATGAGCCAGGAAGCATGCCGAACAGAACTGGGGAAGAATTAACTGGCATACAAGGTGAGCAAGTGTATCTCAGTGAAATCGGCACAAATGGTAGTGAAGACCAAGGGCACAGGTGTTGTCCGAACTGGAAGAAAGAGGGTGTTCTTGCCAGCCAAACAAGACACCACTGGGCTGGGGTTACATCAGGGCTTATATCATTTCTCACTTCCGGGGTCAGGACATGCTCTTTTCACCAGATGTGCTCCATCCACTGCAAGAAGGTCTTGTCACCAATGAAGTACTGGTACGGGTCCCAGATAAGAAGATAATGTACGTACCCATCCCAATAGCCAACACCAGGACTCACAATATCTTCCTCCAACAGCACAGCTTTGTGGGGCATTTGAAATCTGTGAAGACTGTATACTAAACAGCAACCCAGCCCAGGGAAAACCCACCGGGTGGCAAAACAAAAAACAAGCGAAGGCCCTTGAACATACAAGAAAAAAAAGAAAGTGAGGGGCAGCCACAGGTGTGGGACCCCCTCAGTGAAAATGGATCACCTTACAGAGGCCCAACAGGCCCAACAAGACAAATGCTTAGATGAATGCCAGGCGTTTTCATTTGATGAGTATGATGTTGGTTGCATTCCTTCTCTCAAGATGCACATAACCCTCCACACCAGTCCAGTGCAGAAGACCTACATGTCTGTCCTGAAGCCCCTCCACAACGAAGTAAAGGAATACTTACAGGACTTGCTAAACCGAGGGTGGATCACACTGTCGCGGTCATCACCCTATTCCTCACCGATTGTCTGTATTTGGAAGAAGGACGGCAGTTTACGGCTGTGCTGTGATTACAGGGAATTGAATCTGAAGTCAGTCCCCGATCGCCATCCCATCCCCAGGATATAGGATATGATGGATGCCCTGGGTGGAAGTACATGGTTCTGTGTTGGATCAGGGCAAAGCCTACCACCAGGGATTTCTTGATGAAGAGAGCCAGCCGCAGACAGCAGTCATCACTCCTTGGGGTCTCTACGAGTGGGTACTCATACCATTTTGCCTGAGCTCTGCTCCAGAAGAATTCCAAAAGAGCATGGAACACTGCCTTGCTGGTCTAAGAGACACCATTTTCTTACCATACGTGGATGACAATTTGGTACACAGCAGCAGCTTTGATGACCATCGTGAACATGTCCGTGCAGTGCTCCAGAGGTACAAGAAACATGGAATAAAGCTTACCCCAAAGAAATGTGAACTGTTCCAGATGAGGGTGAGGTTCCTTGGAAAGATGGTGACAGAGGAAGGGCACCCGATGGACCCGGCAGAACCGGCCCCAGTGGAGGAATTAAAAGAGAGAACACCCACCACTGTCGGCGACTTGCGTCAGATGTTGGGGTTCCTGTCTGACTATCGGTCATATGTTCCGAACTTCTCCCGAGTTGCTCAGCCACTGTATCAGCTACTGACCACCCCACATGTAGATACCATCCAGCCAGACCCTGACCTCAAGAAACATAAGACCATGAAAAAGACAAAGAATGGACACCTCTTATCCCGCACTCCAATACAGTGGACTAGCCTCCATTAAGATGTTCTGAACCAGCTAGTAGATGTCCTTCTGAAGCCTCCAGTCCTGGGATATCCTGACTTAACACAACCATTCGTGTTGCACTGTGATGCATCTGAGGAAGGATTACGTGCTGTGCTCTACCAGCGGTAAGAAGGAAAGATGAGAGTGATAGCTTATGGCTCTCGCACACTTAGCCAGTCAGAGAAGAACTACCATCTCCATTCTGGGAAACTGGAGTTCTTGGCGCTGAAGTGGGCGGTCTGTAAGCGCTTTCGTGACTACTTGTTCCATGCCTCATCATTCGTGGTGTATACTGACAACAACCCGTTGACGTACGTGCTCACCGCTGCAAAACTCAATGCCACAGAACACCGATGGGTGGCAGAATTGGCTGACTACAATTTCACAATCCGGATCGCCCCGGAAAGAATAATGCTGATGCAGACGGACTGTCTCGTATGCCATTAGACGTAGAGGACTACATGGGGAAGTGCACTGAAAAGGTATGCCAAGATGTCATCAGTGCATCAATGGAAAGTGTTGCTGTAGAGAGAGAGAGAGTACCCGCCAAGGAGCAGGAGTGGTTCAAGTCAGGGCACTAAGCCTAATTAACGACGGTGGAAGCAACCCTGGCCAGCCCTTCATGCCGGCACAGATCTGTAAAGCCCAGGAGGAAGACAGTGTCATTGGAATCGTCCTGTGGTACGAATGTGAAAACAGACGATCAAACACCAAACAGACTGTTGAAACAGTGGTTGAAAAATGTTATAGACAAAGATGGCATATTATGGTGGAAGACCTTCAAACGAGAACAGCTGCTCCTACCCAGAACATACCACTCCTTGGTCTTTAAAGAGCTGCACCAAGACATGGGCCACGTGGGGGTTGAGAGAACAGCCAGTCTAATTAGAGAAAGGTTCTATTGGCCACATATGCAGAAGAATGTTGAACACTTTGTGACTAATGTATGCGAGTGCCTGAAGAAAAAGAAACCCCACAAACAGACTCGGGCCCCGATGATGTCAATCCACACCACCTACCCGTTTGAAATGGTATCCATAGACTTTCTACTCCTGGACAAATGCAAGCACGGGTATGAGTACATATTGGTAGTCATGGATCACTTTACCAGGTTTGCACAGGCGTACGTCACAAAGAAATGAATCTTAAAAAACCGTGGCTGACAAGCTCTTCAATGACTACGCCCTGGAATTTGGATTCCCAAGCAAACTCCACCACGACATGGGCAAAAAACTATTGTCAAATCTGAAAGATCTCTCTGGAATCCGTGGATCACACACACACACAACACCCTACCACCCACAAGGGAATGGGCAAGTAGAGTGGTTCAATCGAACCCTTCTAGCAATGCTGCGGACCCTCGGAAATAAAGAGACTGCAGACTGGAAAGAGTCCCTGGCCAAAGTCGTCCATGCATATAATTACACACAAAATGAAGAAACGGGGTACTCCCCATACTACCTTCTCTTCGGACGGTCACCCCGCTTACCAGTCGATCTCCTGTTCAACCTGCCAACCACTGAGACACATGATACTTACCATGATTATGTGGCCCACTGGAAAAGGCGAATGGAAGAGGCCTATCAGATTGCATCCAAGACAGCAAATGAAGGGGCGGCTAGGGGAAAAGCACACTGATAAAAAAAATACAAGGAGATCTTCAGATTGGTGACAGAGTCCTCATCCGCAATCTGACTCCTCGAGGAGGGACAGGAAAGATCCAGTCATACTGGGAGGATCAACTGTTCCGGGTAAAAGATCAAAAAGGGGACGACAGTCCAGTGTACAAACGCTATGGCTTGGATGGTGATTCAAGATGGCGCCAGTGTATGTGGCCTGCCGTCTGACGCATCAAACACTGTTTGTAATTGTATTGTTTATGTCAGT
>JAODLL010082622.1:0-15184 GCA_026546735.1 Forbesichthys agassizii
AGCCTATGATGTTGCACAATTGTCTCACCACGGACTGAGATCACGTTGTCTATAAATGGCCCAGAATCACACTATTTTGGAAGCTCTGCGCAACGACTATTTAAAACAAAAAAATAGCGATAATACCGCAGACCGCGGTATTGGGGCACCCTTAATCACTGCAAGGACGTTTTCTTCACCGCAACAGCCCTAGCTGTACGTCCACAGGCATTAAAGCGGTGTCATAGTCCTTGGCATACAAGTCATCAGAGGCCTCGCCCGTCCCAGGCAGCTCTATGCACTTTGCCTCATGTTTGTTATGGACACCTCCCTTTACAAACATTCTCACTCATTCAAAATACCATATTGACTAACCGTTAATACCGCTGCCCTGTACACTAGAACAGACTTGGCCTGGGCATTTCACAACTGTACTTGAGGTGTAACTTTCTTATAGCAATAAACAAGCACTAAGTCTACACGTGTCTACTGCATTGGTGGTATTACTCCTAAATATAGACTTGGCCAGTGATGTGTGACTGTCTTTTTCCCATGTTGTTGCCTTGTAGTAGTTTTTAAAATATTTTTTTTGTTTTTTTTTGGGTGTAAGACTAATGGAGTAACTAATCCCAGAGTAACTCGTATCTGCCCTGCAATTGTATTGGCAGTAATGGGAGCCTTGTTGTCTTGAGGCTTACTTAGGTTATGATTGATTCTCTGGCGTGTATCATGTTTGTTTTCCCCATCCACCGACAGTGAGATCATGTCCATAGTGGAGATAATCGGTCACTTGTCAGTCTGATGGGAATGGTTTGCTTTTCTGCGTAGTGTAGAACCAGTCAGTAATGGTGAAAGAGCTCTGTTCATGACGTGACATGACTCCTGACGCTAAAAGATGGGTCACACCAGATTTGTTAACATGCGGCAGCAGTGATGAAATCATCCATAAATTACACTAATGACCATCTGGCTTGGCGCAACACTGTGTAGCTCTTAACTCTGGTTTGGTGTCGGGACATTTAATACAATTATGACCATTTAGGAGAATGGATTTGGTTGTGGCTGAAATTGTTAAAATCCGAGGGCTCCTTTATTGACCTGAGACTGACTTTAAAGGAAACGTGATCCTGTCCTGACTCTGATTAACTAATTAAATCTGGAAAGGGTGTTTTTTATTTTATTAACAGACACATACATCACTGTATGGGGCAAATTTGGTTTGAGAAATGTAATCACTGCAGTGGCATTTCAATGATATGGTCATTTTGAAATGGCCAATAGTAATTGGTTTAAATCTTGTATTCAAAATGTTCACATCTTTAACCTCAATTTTTAAATGTTAAGTATTATATTTATAATTGGCTATTAAAATATCTATACGTTAAGAACAGGGGCCTGAATAGGCTGGTCTGCAAAATGTCCCCTCTGGGTAAGCGAACAAGCTAGTCTGACTTTGGGGTGATATCCTTTTCAAAATGTTGTATTTAACATGCCACTAGAAGTGTTCAAGTAAAAAGTAAGCTTGTCCAGAAATGCACTGATTGTACAAACTGGGTCAAATGGGGGGGAGAGACCGTAACAGTACGAGCCCTGCACTTGTAACCATCGGCTGCTCACCCCTTCTGCAGGTCATGGAGTCCCTGGGCATCATGATCTACAAGGCGCTGGACTACGGCTTGAAGGAGAGCGAGGAGCGTGAGCTCAGCCCGCCTCTGGAGCGCCTCATCGACCTCATGGCCAACGCGGCCGACGCGGAGAGCGACCCCTGCCCCGACGAGGGCTACGAGGCCACAGAGGAGGAGGACGAGGCGGACGAGGGGGGCCCAGCTGCCCCGGCGACCGGCACCGCCCGCAGCGTTCGCACCTATCAGGATGTCATCACGGTAGGCCGTCGCTCAAAGCTTGCCACTTGCGCTTTGAATCCGCCGTTGGTCTGGTGCTGGCACTGCAACACTTGCCCATCAGCAGTTATGAGAGCTTAGCTTGAGTCTCTTTCCACAGCTCCCAATAGGCTTCCCTTGGTATGTGTGCGTCATGGTGGCTGGTAAATACAGCTATGTGACCGCATTAGTGTTCAGGGGGTCAGCTTGTGGAGTCTTACGGGCCGGTCCTCTCCGCCATAAAGCATTCAGTCTGTTAGGCCTGTTAGCGGTCTTGACCATTATGCTCCTGACTGGCCATTATGGCGTGGTGGGTATGGTAGGACCAGGTTTAATCGGCTGACCTCCTATTCCTGCCTGACGTTCAATGCTTGATGTATATTTGGCGCTTGGAGAGGAATCTGAGTGAATAAGAGACTAGTACAGGCCAGAAATGCTAGATTTCTTTATTCTATTTGGCTTGTATGGTGTATAGCACTTAACTCTATTTTAAAATAGCTTTTTTAACCTCCTAGGTTTTTTTCTTCCTTTTTTTCTGCTTTCTAGTTGGAAAATCCCTGATAAAAATCTGTTCATGATGCAATGGCAACATTGCATCATGGAAATCCTAGCTAGTAAAATTGCAACTTATGTTTTAAATTTTTCTATCTTTCTATGATGTTGTACTGAGAGAAATTCAATGTTTTCATCTGTCTCTCAGCGCTGTTATGTGTTTTTATAGATGTAGAGGCATGCTGGAATTTGTGCCTAAAGATTATAAAAACGGATGTTGCTGGATTGTCGAAATAGGACACAGACCCCCACAATGACACCTTCTGATTACACATGGGGCTAAATATAATATCTATTTAGCGTAATGGAGGTACAACATAATTTAGCATGCATTTAATAAAATGAGAATGCTTGTCATTGGCTGAATAGGACTTACTCCAGGCAGTTGCCATAAGCAATTGTTAGTTTGACTGCATCACATCATCAGGAATGCATATTTTTACAACATGCTTCACCTGTTCACATGCACTCAGTCCTCAAAGTAATTATTACCATGCTTAATACAATAAAGTGCTTGATCTTCAAGAGTTTACCTTCAGAGCTGGAGAGAAGGCTTTTTAGATGTTTTCTGTAGGGATGGCACCGATACTGAGATCGGAAATAAGTCTAATACTGACTTAAATAGGTGTATCGGTGACAATTGGACAGTTGTACACGATTCGATTAAACTAATTTACATGCATAGGTCTACTGTCGAGCATCAGCCATGTCTAACCTACCCAGGCCACACCATCAGCAGAAGGTTTATAAAATTCATCTATGTCCTAAAATGGAGATTGTCTGTTATTTACTTTGCAACTTAATTCAACACGGGAATTAAATCGGTACTCAGTATCGGCCGATACCCAAAGTGCTGGTATCGGAACTGAAAAAATTGGATTCTACCATCCCTAGTTTTTTGTGATTACCCTTAAGGAGGAAGACTGCTGTGTCATGGCATTCCAGAGGCAGGCCAAGCCCAGAGAAATGAGATCAAAAATGCAATTTGCCCGGTTCTCCTCTCTTGTTCCCTGTTGTGGCTTTCTTGTTGTTGTTGTTGCTGCCACACCCGAATGACACACCGCCAGGGCTTCTAATGTGTGATGCTGGCACTGGATGATCAGGTTTATGCTGTTAAGTGGCCCGTAGTTCATGTTCATTTGAGCATGCGCTTATGATTTCAACAATCACCCGAACTGCAATTTTATAATTCATACTGAATTATTACAAGCACAATATTTTAAACGTGTTTTGGACCCTACTAATTCAGTTTGTGGTTTCTTACCATTTATGGATGGCTACGATACTGAGATCGGAAATCTGTCAAATCCGGACTTAAATGGCTTGATCGGTATCTGTGACCATTAAACAGTTGTAACCGATCCATGAGGCTAATCTAATCAAATGTACATGTCTGTCGGTCTGTCAAGCATCAGCCATGTCTAACCTACCTAGATTGGCTGTCATTTTCTTTTCAACTTAATTTAACACTGGGATCGTATCGGGACTGAAAAAATTGGACCATTCCTATTACCATTCTAAATTACTACACATACTACTACATAGTCAGGTTCTAGACCTGTGAGTTGTTTGTTACGCAAAATATCTCCGAAGCATAAAGACACATTGCAAACATTCCCACTGTATAGGGTTAGGAGCCATTTTGAATATGTTATCAGTGTGTATTGATGATTACTGCATATAAATACGTCGCCCTGTCCCTCACTCTCCTTCAGATGTGTTCGGCCCACCTGCCAAATCCGTGTGACGCCCCAAATCACTACCAGGCAGTGTGCCGTGCCCTCTACACCGAGGCCAGGGAGTTGAGGACTTTCCTGGAGAAGATAAAGAATGCCAAAGAGGTGAGTAATATCCTGAAGAGATCTCTGCAATAAAACACCTTTTTATTTATATATTACATAACAAAGCTTTTAAAAATGCAATTATTACCAATAAAGTTGCTTTCACTAGTGTTTCAGATTCCTGTAAAAGTCATAAATGGCATATTGCCCAGTTTATTCATGGTTTTAGTACAGATATGCAGTAACTAGAAAAGGGTGCATGTAGGAGAGCACCCCGGGGTGAAGAGAGCCTAATAAATGTGTTGAACTTGGTTAGATGGCCTGCCAACCTCAGTGCTGTGGTTAAAGCACCCTGTCTCTAGTTAAATAGCTGAATGTCAGTCTGGAATTCAAGAAGTAAGTTTATTCCAATACGTATTACAGCAGACACATGAGCCCTTGTGTTAAAGGTTTTAAATACCACAACAAACACTTTAAAGTGAATTCAGAAACCTAAAGACACTCTTTCAATAAAAACACAAGCAAATGATGTCGCACATGCTGCCAACTAGTATTACCTTGGTTATGCTTGTCATGATGACATTAGTGGGTGTGTCTGCTAGTTACCTGTTGCAATGTCACAGGCATTAAACTAGAAAACTATAACTGGGCGGTATCATCAATAATAAAGAGCATTTTAATAGCTCTGCTATTTAAAGAAAATACATGGACACTATTTTGCTATGGTTGTAGAGTAAAATAATAAAAAGGCTGAGCCTGTTTTAAACTTAAAAGAAAAGTAAGACAGCTATGCCATTTGCTTGTACTTTACTAAAGTGTCCTCTTTGTTTGCCATTATTGATTTTGTCCATGTGTAATAATTACCTGTTAAGCGTTTTACTTTTGTCGATTGACAATTGCAAGCGTTCAATCCTCCCGATTTTGATAAATGAACATAATTGTAATTATCTGCTGTCAGATGTGATGGTTTAAGTCACAAGGAGCTTGCACGCTGCATTAATGAGAACCAGTTTGCTTGAAGCGGCTGATTGAACAACACTCTGTATCGGTATCAAAGAGGGGCACTTTGCTGTTTGAGTATATCAAATGAATATTAAATGCAGAACTGGTAGATCAAAGTGAGGAAGGAACAGTGATGGAATAAGAGCTCAGGTTGTCTTGAGACTTCCTTCCTTTTGAACAGCTTGGAAACTGATGCCCTGGTGCATCTTCAGTGAGCCTTGCCTGAAGTAACTTCTCATTCACCACGACAGGGGAACATTATCTTGGCTGGCCGTTGGGCTTGTTGCTCATTGCTCCAAGCTAATGCACATTCCTTCACTTTATCCCATAAGAAATTTCACTGAAGACGTCGGTACAGACGATGAGAGTTTCTTGACGTGCAGTTCACATTTTATTTCTGTAGGAAACTGATGCAGACAATATCCTCTGCGTGTCAAAGGTTGTCTGTGAGAATATTCTAGAATTAACATGTGATAAGGGGGGGAGATGACTTGGCAGAGTGACAAACTTTAAAAGCAGCCATTAGATAACCATTGATTTGAGCCCTCGGCTTCATGTCAGTGTCACACATCCAATTGGTCAGGAACACAAACTATTAATAGCCCGGCTGCCAGACGTTTGTTTTTAAACCAACGTATTCCTGTATTTGTTCCTAAACTTACAATAAATGGTGTCTTACATGCATGTTTACAGGTCATAAATAATAAACATGCACCTTATTGTTGAAGTGTAAAAATGCTACAGTATATGATGTGTAAATGATTTAGTAAGGCATGGACAGAACGAAGACACTATGGGATGAAACCTTTTGTTTTTTGAATGGTTAGAACCTACGGAAGATGGGAGGAGGAAATCGTGAGGATCCCGCTGGAGACCTCAACGAGCTACAAAATGCAGACTGGGTGAGACCTTGGTTATACGCTGATCCTGGAACAGTAGGATGGGTCGGACGATCCAGAACTGGTGTCACGCCTGCAGCCAAATCTCTTAACAAATTGTTGCTAAATAATACGGTGGACAGATTTCTATACGAATCCAGCCCTGTCAGCTCCCTTCAGACAACATGCTGTAGTATGGGGAAGGAAGGGGGACTTGAATTTGGCACTTGTTATATCTAATTGCCCATTGCCCATTGCCTTCACAATGTTAAATGCTGAAATGAAGGAAATGTCCCAGGAAGACTTGAATACTCCGGCTAGAGAGACTCACCCAGTCAGACACTGGCGCTGGCACGTGTATGTGCTCGTTAATGCGAGGCGCAAGGACTGAAAATGTCTGTCCGTCCTTTTAGGCGAACTTCTGGGTGCAGGTGATGCGTGACCTGCGCAACGGCGTCAAGCTCAAGAAGGTCCAGGAGCGGCAGTACAACCCACTGGCCTTCGAGTACCAGCTGACGCCATACGAGATGCTAATGGACGACATTCGCGCCAAGCGCTACAAGCTCCGAAAAGTGATGGTGAGGCCAGCTTGACGTTGCTTTGTCCTCAGCTGGTGTCTGCGGTGGTGGGAACTCACCTGTCTCTAAATAGATGGAGGGTACACTTGTGTTCAGTTATAGAGATGGTAAAACTGGCTACATAATGGGATTATGAAATTGAAATGGATTAGCTTGATTGCATTGAACAGCTTGCTTTGGTTACAGTATCCATTTTATAGACCCTACGTTAGAAATCTGACATTAAATGAAAAGCCGCAATGGAGGAAGGGGTGACTATAGCGTTGTGTGTGTGCGCTGATTCAGGCCACAGCAAGCTTTTAGCTGCAATCTCACCAGAAATACCCCTCAGACCTTTTGTCCATCAATGTGGCTCTCGCTCCTATCTGGCACAGTTTCTAAGGTGAGCATGACCTGACCAGCGTGATGCATCGAAGACTTAAAAGAAACCGATGCCGTTTGAAGCACGCTTTGGCGCTTACAAGGGACACGCATGCCCTGCCCCTTGTGGCTGCTTCCCTATGCAACAACACACGTTAATGTAAGACATTGTCAACTTGTGGCAATCCTCTCTCTCCTTGATGTCATTCCAGGTGAATGGAGACATCCCTCCCAGACTCAAGAAAAGTGCTCATGAGGCCATCCTGGAATTTATCAGGTCAAGACCTCCCCTCAACCCAGTGAGTAAGAACGCCACACGAACCGATCTTCCGTCACTCTCGCGCCTGTACGGCCCGCGAATTCACTCAAATTTCGCTCTCACTTCAGCCATTTGTCGTTCTCCACATAATTAGCTGACGTGTCTCAGTAGAGAGGCCCCACGGGAGAAGCTGTGTTGCGCCTCTAGCAGCTACATCATGGGTGTAGCTGTGTGACGTGCTCGCAGCTGCCTGTCTTGTTCATGTAAACAAATCTAAATCTTACGCAGTAGTATTCTCGAACCTACCTTTCCAAATACCGATGAAGGTATGATGGCCTGCAGTGACTCCGTGTGATTTGTCATGACAGGCCTCAGTCCGTAAGCTGAAACCCCACCCAGAGCGGCCCCGCAGCCTCCACGAGCTTCTGCTAGAAGGTATCAAATCCGAGAGAAAGCTGAGAGCCGTCTCGCCGGATGTGATACGCAGACACCGCCTGGGTGAGCTGACTCACACACACACACAAGGACGTGTTTTAGCTGGCCTGTTATGAGTCGGCACAAACGCGCTGCAACCTCGTAACGCTCCCACCTACACACACAGCCTTTCCGTCAACGTCATGTGGTGTGCATCGACGACAGCTATTGGCTCGGTGTCGTTTTTGCCTGAGGGCAAAGCCACTATGAATAGACATGCTTCGTACCAAGTCAACGCCAGCACCAACCTCCCACCATCGTTCATTAGGCTAAATCGGGATTCATGGGCTTTAATAAAGGTGCTTTGACAGGGCAGCATTAACCTGTAGGGCTGTTGTTGAAGTGTAATCCATTCTGAACGGGCCAAGTAAATGGCTTCAACGAATAATTAGCAGATGAAACATTTTAAATATGCACAGTACTGCTACCGCGTGCGCATTCTTCTATCTTATGGACATGGTAATAGTCTGTGTAGTGGTCTACTTTGGCAAAACGTTTGGCTGACATGTCAAAACATTTAAGGCTTTAATAAATAAATGTTTTTTTTCTGACTGCCAGTTTGTAATTTCTTTTAAGCAGTGTTTTTTTAAAGGCTGCTTATTTAACCTTTCATGTGGTTTTCTTTAACGTCTGTCTGTCCTTCTCTTAACATTGGCATCTCCCTCAGTCCCACGGCCGCTTAGCATGTCTTGCAGCTTTGACTCAGGTAAAAGTCGCCCCGCTTTACCCATCATGCCTAGCGTGTCTGCCTTGCTCGTTAATTTTGCCCAGTCCCCGCATCATACACGCCCACACACACCTGATGTTTGTGTATTTAAGTCTGTGACGGACACACAAGAGAAAGCTTAAGGTCTGGTTAAACAACCTTCCAAATGCCCCGCTGATTGGAATGTTTACCTAGGCGATAAGTGTCATGGCCAACAAGAAGGGATTTACCCCCTCACCCTTAGAACGCTGTGTTGCTTAGGACTGCTGCAGTTCCCGAGAGCACGCGTGAGAACGTGTCCCTCTCTCTTGACTCAGTGCCGTCATGTGTTCACTTGCCTGCCTGCAAGTCTGTCCTGGTATAGAAAAAGTGTCTGCACACATTGTATAGCAAATACCCAGCCCCCCCCCTCCTGTTCACACCCAATACAACTGCTGCTGTTGCACGAAGACGCTGCTTGCTAAGGGCAATGTGTTCTCACTGACGCTGTTGTTCCTCTGCAGGCGCAGGGAAGAGCATCAGCACCCCACAAGATCTGTTCCGCAGCTCAGGTACAGGAGAGGGTTGTGGTTTCAGAAAATGAATGCATTGTGAACCAGTCAGTGTTGTCTGCGTTGGTGTTGAGGCCCGTTTCTACTCCAGTTTTGTACGTATATGCATGGGGAATATATGCGAGCAACACTGTCTACATCACGCCACTACGTACCTTGTCTACAGATCATTTAAATCCACGTCCACTAGGAGACAGTCCGCCGTCTCTGATGACCTCTGGTGCTGAGTGCGCTCAGAACTGCCAGCTAACGAAGTAACCTGCCAGTAATGCAAATAGTTTGATAGTCACACACAAAAAAGATCATATACAAATGTCTTGCAAATCTATTAATACCAATATTGTGCTTAACAAACAGAAATAGTGATTGGAAAAGTAGTAGTAATCTCAGTTTCTGCTGTCTGTAGAAATAAGTCTGTTCACTTTACATCTGATAATTGTGGTAAATAACCCCTACATTTAACCACTACCAGTAGAATCTAATGATGAGGAATAAACTACCCCGGAAACATAATCTCTAATCTTAATCAGATAATGAATCTAACCCCTAAATGAACAATAAGTAGCAAGGAGGTCAAATAGTAACTATTAGTTTTAAAATAGTATCCATACTGCCCCACAACTTCTGTTGGTATTGCACCTTACGTATGCGTACTGATGACTATACCCAGGCTGGTGACGTCAATGTTGCGTATGCGTACTTAACGGCAAGTATAAATGGGCCTTTAGACTTCCCCTACTGCAGTAGACCAGCTTTTACAGATTGTCTACATGAGCAGAGTCACTCTGTAGGCTAGCGCTTACTGCCACGCTACTCGCTGGTGACCCTGTGGCAACCTGTGTGTGTGTTCCGCCCACAGACATGCCCGACGCTGCCAGGAAGCTAGCAGGCAGCACACAGTCCCTAGCTAGCGGCGGCACGCAGCCGCTGGGCCAGAGGAAGCGGCTCCTCAAAGCGCCCACGCTGGCCGAGCTAGACAGCTCCACATCGGACGTAAGATAGCGGCCACGGGTTTATCCAATACACGTCTAACTTCTTATTTATATTACAAATGTATACTGGTGTCTCTGAAATGCATGTTGGCGTCAAACACAGTAGGGTGTTTACGTGTTTCTAACGAGTCTTCTGGTTGGCAGGACGATGTGACCCAGAGCAGCTCCAGCATGTCTGCCTCTCTACAGGAGGACTCGTCCCCTGAGCCGGCCACGGGAAAGAAGGGTAAGAGGCGTCCTGTCTGTGACCAGCCCCTTGGCTGCGGCGTGAACACGCTGCCGGGTGTAATGAGTATTGCTCACCCGGCCAGAACATCAGAAATGTATAATGGTGAAGCACTGAAGGTTTAGTTAAAAGTGACATTATTTGAAGAAAATGACTTTTATAATCTGATCCGTTTTAAATCTCTCACCTATTGTCCTCACCTATAGTTCCACCCAGTTTCCTGCCTGCCTCTTCCGCCGCCAAGTCGGACAAACGGCAGTCGTCGTCCAGGCGACACGCCATCGAGAAGGACATACCCGCCAGCGGTCGTCCATTTGGACCCATCTCCAGACAGAAAACAAAGTCACTGGTACGTTGGCCTCTGCAAACATCCCAACGGAAGTGGTTCAAGCCTCACCACCAAATGCTCTCCGCTTCACTTTAAGTGACAAACTTGATGCGAACAGTATAGGCCCAGCTAGATGGTATGGCTGAAGGCGAACGCATGGTTTAGCAACTGGGCATCCGTGATACTTTCCCATGACTGTACAACAGGATTCTGGTGCTAAGTCAGAGGCCCAGGTCTAACTAGGGATGTGTTCTTTGCCAGACAAAACACACACTACTTAGGAGCTCTTGGGAATTGACGCTTCTTGGTAGCATGTAGCTATCGCTCCACAGCAAAGCCTTTCTTCTTCGCCTGCAACTCCCCTCCCTCCCGTCCCCTATCAGTTGCCACGTGTGTTCACGTTAGCTTGCGTTCTTGTTCTCCACAAAGCATAAACGAGCCCTTTTCTCTCTATGCGCTCTTAACACTGCAGCAGAGGGCAGAGGTCAGCTCCAAGGTAACATGTTCACCTGTGTGTGTGTGTGTGTGTGTGTGTACATCCATGTTGTTCATCCCTGTGTAATTAAATATGGCCGCCGCTTAATTAAAGCAATGCTTTCTTTGTCATCTCGTTGTTGATGAACCCAACCATATTAGTGAATTGTGCTGTCATGGGACGGGTACCACATTTTTTGTCATTAGATGTATGCCCAGGCAAGTGAGCTCAACATATTTCTCACACAATAGTAGCTCATATTTGATTTTCTATTTGAGCCTCTTATGTTATTATCATGTAGTGTGCTGTAGGCATGAGCTTCAGATTCAAATAGTCCTAATGGTGTTATTTTGAAATGTCTTGTTTCCTTTGGTCAGGTGGATGTGGCCAGTGGTGCTCAGGGTGGGGTATGTGACTGACATTTAAAAACATGTTTGTCAAACCATCTGTCACCTGCTTAATTTACATAACCCTGGGGATGGTATTAACCCATCACACATGGTGCTCTATTAAATTCATCCAAACGGACGCCTAAAGAGAATCTGACCTACCAAAATACCATATTACTAGAACAAAATTAAAGCTTTACCATTTACGTTACATTCTATATATGCTGACATTGTCTAACATTTTACCTTTTGTTTTCAGTTGGTTAAAATTTTATATAAAAAATAATTAAGCCAATCATCAATTGGGTGCATAAAGGGCTGAGTTTCTCCCCAAAACTTGTAACTGCAACTAATTCTAGACAAAATCAACTTTCATTCATCAACTACATTTTTTTTAATAACCATGGCATAGTGAGACTAATAGCTTCACTCAGTCACTTCATTTTATTTCTTAAATATATTTTTAATACATTGTATGATCTATTTTAATTGGTAGCCTTGTTTTTGGCATGCTCATTCGATATACTTGTACACAATCTGTTGAGTAACTTGTCTGTGGAGTTCATGGGCACTGTTATTTTGGTGAATGTTTCCTTCCTCTTAACACACAAGCCTAATGCTTCAGCATTGTCTCTGTGTATGGCTGTGCTAATGCGTAACAGTGACGCTAGCATGCTAATGCATAGCTAACTGTCTGTCTCCTCAAGGAGGAGTTCTGCTATCCGGTGGAGTGCCTGGCTCTGACGGTGGAGGAGGTCATGCACATCAGACAGGTGCTGGTTAAAGCTGAGCTGGAGAAGTTCCAGCAGTACAAGGACACATACAACGCCCTCAAGAAAGGAAAGGTTTGTTACGCTTCCATTACAGTGTATTGGCACCGACTAAAGGAATGTAGTGAAACCTTTCCTTATTTCATACCAATCCTTTCTGTCCCAGCTGTGCTTTTCATGTCGGACCAAAAGATTCTCTTTATTCACCTGGTCGTATTCCTGCCAATTCTGCAAAAGGTAGTCTCAGACGACTTCTTTTTATTTTCACTCAAACATATTTATAAAAATGAAAGTATTTCTCACTTATATTTCTTCTCTTTTCAGGCCAGTGTGCTTCCAGTGTTGTAAAAAGGTAGGCAGCTTTCTCCTTATCATTTCTTTAAAGAAACTCTTCCGTATGTGACGAAGCACAACTCTGAATGCTAAAAGATATAATTTACATAAAACATGTGTCTATTTGTTTAAATCTCAGATGCGACTGCCTTCGAAGCCTCATGCCAAGTTGCCCATCTATTCTCTGGGCCCCAGTGCCATGGCTAATGAGGAGGCTAGCGGAGCCTCTGCCCCTGCTGAGGCAGAGAAGGCGCCCACCACTTCTGGCCACGGCAGACACAGCCTGCGTAGGACCGTCTACAAGTAGGTTTCACCACTGCGTGGATTTTAAATGGCTAATTGACGCAGTGGGATGTGGAGCCGCGTCTCATCAAGACGCAGGTCGGGAGTTACGTTACTCAGGTGTTGAAGGTCAGTCGGCAGGCTCTTGTGTTAAAGGCACTGTCCTTGATTGTTCGGTAGGGGTCACAGGACACCCGACCTCTTGACAGCAGACAGACGTGTAAATAATGGTGGGGGGAACCTTGGGAGAGCTGTAGGAGGAGTGGAGAGGAGTGCCAGCCACTTGGCACTTTTGAGGGTGCGCGAGGGTCTTGCACGCGGAGCTTGAAACCAAAACTGATTTCCTAATGTCTTTGTTACATGTTGTTTATATGTAATTGTACACTGAAGGGTGAGCATGATTGGTGTTCCTCTGCCACCAGGCTGTCCAAGCCCAGCAGCCACAGGAAGGATAGGAGTCAGGAGGCGCCCGAGCTGCCCAAGGAGCTGACTGAGGACTGGGCCACCATGGAGGTGTGCGTGGACTGCAGGACGTTCATCGCGGACATAACCTCCTCCAGCAGACGCAGCCTGTCGGTGGCCTCCAAGCGGGCGCGCCTCAACCGCAAGACTCAGTCCTTCTACGTGGCCGCCTCGTCCAAGTCGACCGGCTTTAGGCCCACAGAGCGCACAATCAACGAGGTATAGTGCTCGGGTGCCGTGTCCGTTTTAGTCATGTTCCACCAGCAGAGGGCGGTGTAGGCTTGAGACAGACTAGTCATGGATGGGCTCACTACAGTTAATGGCAAGTGTTAAAAAGCCAGTTCTTTGATGTCATACATGCAGTGTTTCATACAGTGTAGTAGTTTCAAAAATGTTTTGAGCAAAGACCCCCACCATCTTAACACGTGGCATAAAAGTATTGATATAAACAACATAAAACGTGTATAATAATAAACAAGTGTGACCGTTATCAGAGAACGGGTGTGTGGAAAATGTGATTTTTAAATCCTTATGTCGTCGTGGAGGGGTCTGGTACATTGTAAACACTGCTCTTTTGATTCTCAATCTTACCTCTCAATGTGACGTTACGAAAACCAAGCCAAGACTGGTCCTTCTTTTTTGTCTGTCAGGTTACATGAGAACCATTTTATTCCCCCTCCACCCGCTTCTTGTTGGGTTAAATAAGATGCTGATGCCAGAATGTATGTTTAATGCAAGAATGAGTAATGTATTGCTTTGGCATTCAGACCTGAAAGCGGTGAAATTGTAAATATTATGGGGGTGCCACATGCCAATAGCCACTAGCACTCAGGAAGATCCACAGATTGATTATCAACAGAAACTCACTGTAGATCGTCTAGTCAGGTCTGCCACACTCTGCGTCCTTCTTTCCTACACAATGCCAAATGTTCAGAATCCATTGTTTATCCTCAGAAATTAAAAGCTGGTCAAATCCACAATAAGCTGTTTTAAAATGTCGCCGTACGCTGGGCAAAGTGATGGTTGTCAAAGGTTTTAGCCATTTAACTACTATGTATATTACATGTATGTGCCTGGTGCCAAATGTCTTCTCTGAATGCCTTTGTAATTAAGGACCTGTTGTACATATTTGTAGACGTAAATGGGAACAATGTAAGGAGAGGCATTTGTTGGACTATGTTGTTCACTAAGCAATATAGCTGTGGTGTAAAATGTGTATGTGCATATTTAATTTATTCTTATATAGAATCTTAAAATACTTTAAAGTTGAATTAATTTAAACATGGGAAAATTGTACTTCTGAGACAAAATAAAATTCAGTCAGGCCTCACTGTATTTTTAATAAGACGTAAAACACATCTCATCTGGATTGCTCTGGATTTCAGTTTGTTATTAAGGTAGAGGTATAATTTCCCCATGTATTATCTGACCAATTGAGCGCCTGTAGTTTAAATGTATCGGTTGTTCATAAAGATTTTCAAATCTTGTATGTCAGAATTGCTTTGTTAAAATTTATTTTTAGGCTTTTTTTTTGTCTACATTGGCTGAAACACCCATGTAAACTCAATGTATGCTAAATTAAGAATATGGTAATATAAATTAGAATCTTAATATATTTGATGCATTTTGTTTATACATTTGAACCAGTTCAGTTGCATAATACATCTGTCTAGATGTTTCACAACTCTTGTAGTGAACTATTAGTGTGTGCATGCTGTACTGTCTTAATTTTTTTTTTTTTTTTTTAAATAAAGAAATATTAAATTATACATTTGTATGGACTTAATTGGTGCAATGCAAACATCACACATGCAGTAACTACTAATACTATAAATCTAAAATCATTAAGTGTAGGCCAGGGGTAGGGAACCCTGGTCCTGGAGAGCCGCAGCCCTGCATGTTTTAGATGTCTCCCTGCTCCAACACA
>JAODLL010082623.1:0-15184 GCA_026546735.1 Forbesichthys agassizii
CTGGGCAGGGAGTGACGGGCAAACAGGCTCAATATACAAGGGAAACATGAAGTGACGAGACTAACACAGGACTAGGACCACGAAACATTACAGCTTTACCCAGAGGAACACATTGCTGCTCAGGTGTTTGATTCACATTTGATTCTACTTTTTACCTCATTTGATTATCTTACAATGCCTTATGAGAAATAGCTTATTGAATTATACAAGATGATTACACAATCTTGCCTCACTTGAGAAACTGTAGATATGTCTCTGATATAGGAGAGACTCAATTACATTTCTTAGTGTGAAAGAGTTCTCTCCATTTTTCCTATTTTCATGAACCTGTTGAGGCCATTTGTCTCCTGCTAATTGTACAGATGTAAAGATCATTTGGTAACCTAACTTCCCTTACCTGCCATTGCCTTACAGTGTGACATGAGGGAGCCCAATGTGATACGGGTCGCTCCGGCACCGCTCTACAACTCCTTCCATGATGTGCACCGCTTCGTTGACATTCTGGGGTCGGCGCTGGCTTTCAGCAGCCAGCAGTGAGACTGAAGCAGCACAGTGGACAGAATGTGTGTGTGTCTCGACCCAGCGTCAATGCAGCCGACTGTCAACGCAATTAAAAACAACAGAAACACATTTTCTTTTTAACCGTTTGTGATACCCTTTCCCCTGAATTGCCGGGTGTGCAATTTGGGTCAAAGCCACGTTGTTTCTTTAGATATTGGTTTGAAATAATAAGGTATTATCCCTTGCACCCCGCCCCTCCCCCCCAACCGGATGTGCAAATGTCATGATTTTGGAAGAAATATGATGGGCTATCCATCTCTGCCCCCCAACTCTGCATTACACACTTCAGTTCGCTGACAACCCCTCCCCCCTCCCCTTTACCAATTAACACCTACTTTATTATATCGTGGGCTTGCTCCTAATGTCCCTGCATGTGTTTATGCACTATTACCTTTGACGGATGCCTATTGCACGATTAGACATAATTGGCATATCAATATGCAGAACCTAAATGGATTAGCCTTCTTTAAAACTAATGAGCACTTTGATGCCCAGCTGGGGAATGGACCAGAATTAGCATTTGTCATATTTTTGGGAGACGAATAAATATGTGAAGAAAGGCTGGCCATTGTCTTTCCCTAGGCTAAAAGGGGGGCATATGCATACTGTCTTAATAATGACCACAGGGCCAGCAATGTGGGGAGTACATTCATCTTCAGATGTAAAGCTTATTGTTACTTTATCCGGACACATTTTTCTCTTTTTTTTTTTTTTTTTTGTAAGAGTTAAAGGGACCAGCATTTTTCTCAGAATTTTAATAACAGTCACACAGCTTCTGATGAAAATCATAAGAGCATCTTTGATTTAGGTAGCGGTGCAGATGATTGACAATGAAACTGACTAGAGTAGCCAAATTATGTTAGTACCGTACACGGGGTACACTGTTTGTGACCAGGGTTCAGTGAAATATACTGTATGACAGATCTAACCACTGAAATGCCAGGATAAGTAATTAAAAGTTAATAAAATATGTCTACAAGGCCTGCCTTCAGAGTGCAGACCATCTATATGCATACCATCTATGCAGCTATATAAGCAAGACATTTGAGTCCTCCATTATTTTAAAATTGTATATTTTTTTATATTATAATATAATATTTTAAATATCAACGTATAGTAAATGCTGTTACCGTTGTTCATCTCAAAACGGTTCAGCATTGCTGAAAGGTCATCTAGAATTCATTAACCTAATTTCCCAAATCGGGTTGTTACAGTTCCATCTTAACAGTTTTAAATCAGTGGTTAAGAAATAATCGGTAACTCCTAATTTACAATTTCTTTCTTTCTCTTAATGCATATGTGCATCTGGGAAATCCTATAGAAAATACTGTTTAGAGAGCTTCAACATAATTATTTTGACATTTATATTACATTTATATTTACATGCTATATTTATGATAGCTGTCAAAACGAATTCGATTTCTGCCATGCCCGTGTACACTACAGTCGGTACCTCTTGCATGATCACGGCTGTATTTCTGCTCCATGTTGAAGTTAACGCCCACTAGCGGCGGAGTGCGGTGGGAAAGCAGTGGCAGCAGCGGACAGGTATGGTCTAATAGGGATTGAGCGCTGCATGCATGAAGTCTAATTATCTTAAATAACTCGAGCCCCGGGCTTATTTCTCCACGTCTCTCTGATTTTACAGTTTGTGAAGGTAGACACGGCGGTGAGGTTGTGTGTGGGACTTTTAATTAATTACAAGGGAACTTAACCGTGAAAAGCTACAGTCAGTGGAACTCTCAGTGAACCGTTGTGTTGGCAGGTTGCTTGCGTCAAACCACCGAGGCGAAGTGGGCTACTTCATCATACAGCCGCGCCAGGTGAACGGTGTTTAAGTCTGTTTTTAATCAGTTCGCAGCGAGAGAGCCTGCACGTGGACTGTGAATTCAATGTCACACACTTTTCCAAGGACAACTTAATGTGGGTGGGCTATCAGACTCATGCATGCAGCTTATTAAATATAATTAAAGCTGATGCATGTACAGTAGAATTTAAGACTTTCTAGCTGTGATTGACAAAAATTGTTTTGCTGGACCAATCAGGGAAAATAGGCGCTGCATTGGTCAGAATATTTTGCTGCTGCCAAACTCTTAATAGGTCTATGATTAGAGGCAGTGTTTATCAACCAGAGCAGATATTTTCATAGAGTATATAAATCTGATGGATGTCAATGGCATTTCTAAGAAATTACACTACATTTCAAATGTGCACTGGAACAATACAGAACATCTCACTGCCTATAGGCCTATATTTCTTGGACTGTGTTTCCAGTTTCCTGAGTGGACTGGATCAGCACATTTCCACTGCTAAAGGGGAGTTAACTTCATCAAAAGCTGAATTTATTATGACTTGAAGATATCAAAGACTTCCATCAAATAGGCAGATAAAATATTTCATTCTTTTGGTCTGAAAAATGTTTTAGCAAGAAGCCATTTCATGAATTAGAGACAAGACCACAATATGGGGAAGACAAGAGACGGTGAATTAACGGTCCAAAAAGAAAAAGTGAAACTACTTTGAGAGTCCAACCGACTTGCTCAGATGATTCTGCATCAGATACTACAACCTTGTTAGCATCGCAGGCTTATTTCCATATTAACGACTCCTTCAGTGGCTTCAAAGTAATGAATAATTGACAACAAATGAAATGTTTTGATTGTTGTCGGCAAGGAGCATGTTTAATGTTTCATGTTGCTTTCAAGCTAATTATGGAGATGGAACATTTGTTAGAAATCTATCTCACACCACACCATCCCAGACCATGCCATCCCCCCACCCCCCCGCCACAAACCAGCCTCTGTTGGTGCCCACGCTTTCAGACATGAAGGGGTGGGGCAGGGAGGGGGTGGGTTAGAGTAGAGACACCAGTAGCCATGTCGTAATTAGCTAGTGGGGAATGCTCAATGACCTAGGAGAGAACCTAATGGCTGCCAATGCAGGCTTTGTTTGGCCACAGAAATACTGGGTAATTAAAACCATTGAGGGACTGGGAGCCAGGAATGTCTGTCTGTATGTTTTAACCCATAATGTTATCGGTATTGATCGCTTGTCTTGTTTTGGTGGTGCGGCACAGTCCATTGACCTGTCTTTGTTCCTTGAGGCCTGAGTTAGACCTAATACTCTCCATCTAGACCAAAATGTTTAAAAAATGACACTGGAAATGCAATAGTTTCAGTACAGTACAAGTACACACACTGGCCACATTAGGAGTATGTTTTTCAGAAACAATGGAAGTCAGTGGAGCTCGCAACAATGTGTCTAGTCCGTTGGTCATTCAAAGTGTGGACTATATTAGGGCAATGACAGTAAAGTCAAGTGCTTTCAATGTAGCCCACCTTGACAGCATAGGAGATCAATAGAACATGACAGAGGTCTTCTGTGTCACAGACAGCTGAAATGTTTGGACTATATTTAGCGAGCTACTTTAGGCGCACACATACGTGCATTTTCGCATTGTATGTGCTGCACATTTATGTGTGAGCATTGTTTAATGCTGGTCCGTGAGTGCTTTTTTTTTGGCGTTATTGTTGTATTAATAATCAAGCGCATTGTTTGTACACTCAATATAATATGTGACGTGTGCATGTATTTGCATGTTGTATGGGCGCAGGCCTTTGTCTACAGTTGTGTTTGCATGTGTCTGTGTGTGCGTGTATGTATGTGCGTGCGTGTGCGTGTGTGGCAGATGACTATCACAGACCTCAGGCCTGGGTATCCTGAAGACATTGTCAGGCAGGATTGATTTCCTCCTTCCCAATCTGTATAAGCATTCCTGTAACCCAGCTGAACCCCCCCCCCCCCACACACACACACACACACACACACACGCACACCCACACACACACACACACACACCCAACCCCCTCCAAGAGTTGCGTTACCTTGTCATTTTGCAACACGGATCAAAGCAAAGATGAGCTGGAAATAGCCAGCCCTCGACCTTGAACTTGATGAAGAGTAGACAGGAGTGACAGGAGGCCACATACACGTGCGCACGCACAGACACACACACACACACATACACACACAAACACGCACACACAGGTTTGGCTTGTGCAGATATACCGATACAGAGGCTATGATGTGAATGTGACCATGCAGATGAAACATGAATAGATTAAGGTATCAGAGAGGTGGATATTGATATGTGCATGCACACACACACACACACACATATAAATACGGGAAGGATGAGTTGGCCCTCACACACAGTTTGCGGGTGACATGTTGGCTCTTAATAAAATAATACACACTCAGTGCCATGGAGAATTTAGTCTGTGGCAATACCACAAAGGTGCCAGTAGAGGGCAGACCAGCATAAGGAAAGTGAAGAATGTTCAACATGGCAGCTGACCACAAAGTCAAACTGTAAAACTATTTACTGTCAGCAGCCAAAATACGTTAATGCGAACACACCTAGACTAGAAACAAACACTCTCTCATGAAGGTTTTCCATCTAGGTGTAAATTGAAATAACTTCTCTTACAAGGCTGCAGTATCTGATTTACTTTACAAATTATGTAAATCATTTTATGTAAATGTGGGCATGGCTTTAACAGTCAATCAAATCAGTTGGACTAGTTGGTTGAGTTAATTGCAGTTATTTGAGCGTCTAAGATGTCAAATAGCAAGCCTAACCTAGGCATACATACTTTGCTTATTTATCTTTGCAGAACGTATTTTGCAGGCATACAATCCAATGACATTATTATTAAGTAAAACTCAAAATATAGTATCACAATCTGTAAATATCAGCTATAGGCCTACATCATTACAATGAATGCTTGATAGAATGATTATAAACTGGTTGACCAGTTTATAATGACACATACTTTGTGTCATTAGTATGACACATACTTTTATGGTAATAGTAAACTTTTGCTAAAAGCATTACATTCATAATTATATTATGAATATCTTAAGCATACAAACTGACAGTACAGGATTTTTATCATGCTATACTTTCAGCAATCAGTTAAATGGCTGCATTCAAATAATATCTGTCAAATCTGTCCAGTATCTTAGAATTGCTTTATCAAGAAACTCTAGGCCAATGGTAACAGCTGTGTGATAGTCTGCTAGAAACCCCAGGCACTCTCCAAAATCAACCCCATAATAACCTGCTGTGCACTGTATTTTTCAAAATAGTGTCACTCTTGCATTTCCAAACTACCATCTGCCAATACTGAATGAGATAATAATGTCACTCATATTCTCTGAACTAGAGTTGTTAGCATTTTGTCAATATACGGATTTCAAATAACCTCTTTTTAATCTTCTTTGTTTCCGTTAAGTCTCAATAAAATGACATATTTCTGTAATACTAGGTGACACGCGGGATGCAGATGGCAGACGTCCTGTTTTCCAAGCTAACTGTACAGTAGCATCCTTAGAGCGTAAGGGTCTAAGCTAAGCTAATTTCACCCTGTGTGGTTTCTTAGGCACAGGCGCCTGTGGCATCTGCTTCACACCCACAGCTACACACACATACACACGCGCACACACACATGCGCGCACGCACACCTACACACAGAGGCAGAGCAAATGCCGAAGCCCAGCTGGAACTGGATCTCTCTCTCTCTCGCTCTCTCTCTCTGTCTCTACCTCTCTCTCTCTCATTGGTTATGATCCACTGTCTGCACCGCTGCCTCCTGTAGACAGTTTTGTTGCCAGGTCTTGCACGATGTATATGTGTTTGTCTTGTAGACAGTGAGATAGGGAGATATACTGACAGTATTGTGTTTGTGTGTGTGTGTTGTATAGAGACCCACTTATGTTTCTTAGATTGGGGGAGGGGTTATTAATTTGTAATCATTCCTTTATTCATTTATTAATATCCACAGACTCATATTTTCCAACATGATGCTAAATTATGCTATGCTAGTGGCTCTGTTTGAACAATACCTGTTAGAGGCTCAAACTTCACAGTGCTAAATTTAACAGTGTTTAGGTGGCAATAACGTGTGGTGCAGTGATTGGTGTTAATTTGAGCCATTAAATTAAATGAAACAATGAAACACAACTTAATTACACACCAAGGTGGATATTTCTTTTGTAAAACAAAACAAATACTGCAGTCCTTGTGTACAGTGATTAAAGTAAAATTAGTTAGTTAAAGTGTTGGTGTTGACATAAACTACAGAACATCCCAACAAATTGTTTATCTATTATGAGATGCTATTTGAAAAGGCATAATGCCAAATCAGAGATTATTTCCCTGCAATTAAAACATTTAAATTCATTGTCATACAATTTTTTTAATGGAACTTTAAACATTTTACTTTAAAAAAGTGTTAAAACCAACTCAAATTGAAATGAAAATACATATTTCTCACAGACACGCATGCACACACGAACAGAATAAGCCTGTTACACGTGGATGCAACATTTATAGTGTGTTCCAGAGATAATTGCATGCGTGTGGTGGCCTCTTTCATACAAACATGAATCCTGTAGCAATGGGAATATTGCATATGTAATAAAACAGTTTTCTCTCTTCTCTCTTCTCACCCTGTGAGCCCTGGTTGTAGAGCGCTAAGTTTTAGCCCCCCCTCCCTGCCTTGACTGGCTGCGCTAACTTTTTTCCATTTGTCATTCTCCGGTATAATTACAGCTTTATAGCACTCCACTGTTTGGGCCTGCTGCAGATTTTTTCACGCTTTTTTTCTTTTTCGTTTGGCTCTCATTAATAATTTACAGAAAGAGACTGGGAATTTTTAGTGCCATTTGCAGCTGCACAAGTCTAGTTATTGTTTTGGAGAGAGAGAGAGAGAGAGAGAGGAGAGAGAGAGAGAGAGAGAGAGAGAGCGAGAGCGAGAGATAAATATTCAGTGACGACGCTTTGTTGTCCAGAATGCATTTCAGTGACAGGCCCGCCCATCATTAGAGGGACAGCATTGTAACCTCACTGTCCACCAAGTCAAACAAGCTGTCCCCATCTGTCTTTTGAAACCCCCTGGACCGCTGTGCGTTTTGCTAACGCTTTTCGATGCTGTTTGTTCATATTTACGCCTCATAACTATCTATGTTTTATTCCGTTTGTTTGCATTAGATGAGGCGGCACACTGAATTATTCAGGCCATGGTGAGCTTATTCGTAAAGATGACAAAGCCAACGGGAAACATTTGTAGAGTGATGGCATCTTTTTTGTTTGTAAAAAAATACATATATATATATATATATATATCTCCCACTGCTGCATAGAAGTGAAAGTAATTTCGGTGCTTGGTGGTAACGTTGACTACATTACTAGGATAGCCAAATTGTGACAAAATGTAAACGGCACATCTTTATTTCTGTGTCTTGTCATTTATTGTGTTTTCACAGCGCTGTGTTGACTCGGCGAGCTACGCAGGGCAGTGTTTACCCCAATAACAAGTTGTTGTTTGACTTCTCCAGCTGTGAATCTAGGTTTATTCTTCCATTATGTACCATGCATGCATTGTAAAGCCACCCCCATTTCCAATGTATCTGCTCTCAACTGCTGACAATTCTATTATATTAAATCTGTGTAAACATGACGTTATTTGGATTAGCTTTATTATGCATGTCGTGTCTGGCTTATCTTTGTGCCTAACTAATACTTCAGTCAACCTTGGATGATTTTAAATATGCTTCTTAACTCACTTAACTTGGCTATAGTTACAGTTGTTTCACTTATTGAAAGAAAGACTTAAAACTGCATTGTATGTAGATTGCAACAAGAGCTAGCTAAGAAAGTTTAGAAAAAATGAAGATTTTGAAATTAACCATTCACCATCTCCTCTTATACTCTCTCCCTCTAGAGTCTGTTGGTCTGTTATTGGGAAGGCCATTGACAAACATGTAGCTTAGTGTGATCATTCATGTTTGACTGGCAAGGTAGATTCAGAGGATCAATCTGGGCCTGATAGGTCTTGAAATCCTATGTCAGCTAGCAAAATGTAAATGTACTTATATACAGTAGAGGCAGGGTCTATCAACCAGCGCAGATATTCTCATAGAGCATATTTTACTGATGTCTTTGATGTCTAAGAAATAACACTAAATGTATAGTTCTAAAATTTTACTTACAACTCCTTTAATTTTACTTTTAACAACAACATTGTCAATTTATCTTCAGTGAAAAGGCCTATTTTGCCAGATATTTTTGAACACATTACTTTAACACCCACAATAGATGCCAATTTTCCAAATACAAGCGGCTCACACACCTGTCTGTGATTTCAACGCTTCAACCTTACTCTTAATAAGGGTACAATTAATACAAACTCCACTTGTGCGACTTGAAACCATACCCCTGGGTGTCCAGTACGCATTTGGAGTTCCCAGACGTTTGGACAGCTTCCAAAGTTTGGCAGCGCATACTGTAAATACCCCAGCCTCTATTAGTACCATTGTCTCTGTTGACCTAATGAGTGTATGTGCGTACACATGTGTGTACATGCAACTGTACGACTCTCCTCAACATTGCGACCTACTTTGTGCATGGAGTATCTCATAGCCACAGAGTTTAGGGCTGTTTAATGCTAGGTGACACAGCAGTGTCCAGCAGTCACTTTATGCTCGTGCTTTTTTAATCCCTGGCATGTTGGCTAAAAGATCTCTCGGAGAAAGGGGGGAGAGTACTACAGTTTTGTGGCGTTCGGTCCCCGGAGGACAGAGACAGTTGTCAGGGCACATTTCTTCCTTGCTCGCCAGCC
Source organism: Forbesichthys agassizii (assembly GCA_026546735.1). Classification (NCBI taxonomy): domain Eukaryota; kingdom Metazoa; phylum Chordata; class Actinopteri; order Percopsiformes; family Amblyopsidae; genus Forbesichthys; species Forbesichthys agassizii. The sequence goes on from JAODLL010082623.1 coordinate 9,246, forward strand.
ATTGCTCAGGAGGAGCAGTGTGTTGGAAGGCTCCCCCATAATCCACACACCCCTTCAGTCAGTTAGGTAAAACAATGGGGAATAAAGTCTTGTGTTGCCCACGCCCTGCCTCCGACCTCACCAAAACAAAACGATTTCACCTGAGGCTTGGCTTTTTTTTTTCTCGTCGTTGTAGAAAATCACAGGAATGTTTCTCTTGTATTACACTTGTCACCTCGCCTCAGACGAGGCCCACAAACACAGTAAAGTGAAACTCACTGATGCATTTATCCCGGAGCCGCGGAGAAGAAATGAATATGAGAGCAATGGGGAGGGGAAGGGGGGGTTTGAGCCCTTGGGATATGGCGCTGCTGTGTCCGTGTGTGTTTGACTGGAGGAGGTATCAGACTGCCTGTCCTGTTAACACACTGACCTGACCAGCTCGACCTACAAGATAGCGAGCGAGCGAGCGAGCACACACACACACACACACACACACACACACACACACACACACACACACACACACACACGCTGCTTTGGCACATACAAGCCAAGCATTTACCATTATTATATTTCAGCACAAATGTAATGACGTCCATTTTAAATAAAAATGTACACATTCACATGGCAATAGTCCTCAAGGATTATATGTTAATATGCTTTCTATATACAAATAACAGTACATGCCAGTATGTACCTATATACATGACAGCATGAAGACAATATCTATTACATTTCAATATCTATTACATTTTTGGTAATTTAGCAATCACTATAATACAAAGTGATTTACAGTTAATACAGTTACAGGTATTAAAGGTATAGTCAACTATTGCAAGCTATATGTAAGATAATACACTTTTTATCAGATTTAACATCGCCTTGCATTTTGCTGGCTTACTGTTCTCTGTGTGTTGAAAAAATGATCTGATACTTCTACACATTCCTGGCTCCGTAAATAGCAACATAAGTAAGTAACATGTCCATGAGTGTTTGAACAGCATCCTAAATGAAATGTATTATTATGATGACAAACAGTGGCGAACACCACTCACATCAACAAAGCCGCAGCACTACACTTTGCTTCACAGAGCATTTAGACGTGTGAGGCGCCGCCACGGAGGGCCGCGGAGAGATACTGTTTAGATTTGAGCTCAAAGTTAGAAAGAATGACTGAACCTGCCTTTAAGGAGGAGGTAGGGGTTAGCTATCTTGTCCAAGGATGCGTACATGTGAGTCGGGCATGTTGGGAATCGACCCATGACATTTCTGGCTTGGAGTCGACCACTCTAACCACAGACCAGCGGACACTGAAAACCTGGTAAACCTAGGTGTACCAGACAGGGATCAGATCATGGCTAATGTCTGGTATTCTGTGCAGGCAAAGCTCGGCTATGATACAATATCAGTGCCATTTTGATTCATGTCGGAGGAAAGCAGCACGCAGACACAAGCACATTGCCCTGCCAGCCCCCTGAAAACAGGCCAGTACACCAAATACATTTGGGTGGCTTAGCACCATGTTCCCACCATTGCCAAAGCGAACTGTACACAAAGGATAATGGAGACGCTTTCACGGCTGTGCCAGTGCGGTAGTTTCTCGGCGACACACACAGACACACACACGCGAACACACACACAGACACACAACATAAGAGAAACAGTGGCTTAGTAGCTAGTCTTTCTGCAACTGTAGATAAGAAAGAGGTTGACCCTCCCTATGTCCCCAACTTCAAGGAGCTGGGTATCCAGGAAACAAGAGTTTTCCCCGCAATCAGAAGTTCCATTAACCTGGAGCAGAGAGAGCTAATTGAGAGCGCATAGGGTTAGATACATCATTGTGTCATTTCAGCTCGCGCTTCGTCAGCAAACGTCATATCCTGACATGTCTGACATATTTGTAATTATCTTGGAAAATAAGAAAAATAAGGTGGTAAATAACTCACAAAGGGCAAAGTTTTTAGTGACGTTTGGCTAGAATGCACTTCTAAGAGAAGACAATTATTTTTCTCCAGGTCTATAGTTTTTGTTTATACTGTACTGCCCACAGTTAATGCATTGTTTTAAATTTGTTTTAGCAGTAACCCATTTTAAACATGTTCACAGGAAAAAAAGAAATCCATAAATCTGCAATTGCATTTGGAAGATTTAGGAATTCCTAACATCACATGTTTGCTCTTTGGCAAGGAAAGCTTACAAGTTCATTATTAATATTATATATCTGGCACCGTTTGCCACGGTTGTGACCGTCTTATCTCGTTGAAAGAGTAAAAGATATTATAATCTGTCACCCCAATGGCCGTAAGCTGTGGTGCGACGAGCGGGGGTAACTTTTGTTCCCCATAATCCTTGCATACCCAGCGAGGGGAGGTCATGTTTGTCAAAATGCTGTGAGCAGGACATTTTTAACCCCCCTCTCTCGCTTGGCTTAATTTTGAATTAAAAATGCATGCGATTTTGAACTTTAGCTCTCCAGAGAGAGTCGTAAACAAGTATGAAATTAAGTGTCTTTTTGAAACGGCCGGGTGCCGGGACGTGAATCGAATCGAGACGGCCGCATTAGCCTTCCGAGGCGTTGGAGGAGCAGGGCAGAGGGTGACACGAGTGGCCTCTTGAGGCGAGTCATTCACAGTTAGTCCCAAACTGGCTAGAAAACAGAATAGTGTGGCATATATACAAATCTACAGGTCTAATGGAGTTCTGCTCTGGTCATATCTGTAAAACTGGTTTCTAAACACAACGTGCGCACACACTATGCACACCCACAGACTAATATTTGAGTGAGGCTGAACACCCCTAAGCTCTTCTTTACACCCTTTAAACTGTGTTTTACTACTAATAAAGTTCCTTAATGTCCTCCTTTTGTAATGGGATGCACCGTAATCTGATAGTTTCCTAATATGTACACTTATCTAGGAACTCCAGTGCTCTTTCCTCAATAACAAACGGCTACATTTGTCCCTCTTTAATGGCAGGTCATAGAAAGGTCAACACAACAGCCAACGTGGAAGGCGACGTATCATAAGCTCCCCGGGGCGGCTCTGTTCCAGCGGCAGCGGGTTGTTAAGCAAATCTGCATCGTAATGGGTGATTAATATTCATTTCTGCTCCCTTATTTGCACACGGAATGCCCTGCGTAACTACACAGTGCTTTGTGAATGCCTTCCTCCCCTCTCTCTCTCCTGAACACTTTATGGGTACCCCCCCGCCCCCAACACACACACACCCCTATCATAACAACACAGGTCTCAGCACAGAACGCTTCATAAAGGAATCACTAACGCTGAAAGTACCGGCATTTTCTCTGTGAGAGTTCTCCAGGCTAAGGAACCTATTAGGATGTTTTGCCTAATTAGAGGATTATTGGCTTCCAAGACCCCAGTTTGACCCTGATATTTCAAAGTGAAGACAAAAGACTCCTGTATATCTAGTTAGAAACTCTACCTTCTGAAAAGGTGTACAGTTTCAGATTTTACTGTTGTGAACAAGTAGCTAATATTATGAAGACTGCGTCAAAGCCACAATGGACAATAAAGAGCTAGCTAATGAATTATAAAATGTTTGGGGTTTCAATTACAACTTTAGTGAGACAGTTAAGGGACAAACTTACCCAAACCTAAACACAGTACTATCTATCAGTGAGAAGGGAATCAAACTATTTAATTTACTGCAAAAGAGTCAGACACTTCCTTTACTTCCGGAGAAACAAAATGATTGTTGTGCCACGAAAGCCGAGCCGTTAAAACAAGCAGTCTATGACCTCTTGTCGACGAGGCCATCGAAGGCCACAAGATCATAGACTAAGTTGAACCACTGCAGTAATCCTTCGGCTGAGTCGACAGCTTGACCAAGGCAGCAACCCCCGGATGACGAATGGCACTGGCCCGGAAACGAGCGCCTTTATCAGGCCACATTATCCTCTAGAAGCTGATTCAGACAGGCCAGATTTTTATCCAACTGTATTGGATTTAGTAATTTCCTTTTCCAAGATGAATGGATGAAGATACAGGGTGGAGGGCTTATTGTCTGCGACCCTGCGGTGATTATTACTTATGATCCATTTAGTATTGCAGCCTTGTCTTGAAACGTGCTGGTTATTACTCTCCTGTAGTCTGCATTGGCTCGTCTCATGAAACCGTTTGTTGCCGTTAGCTATGGACATTCAGAGACCACCTCTCTCTGCTTGTATTCCAAGTGTATTCAAATGCTCGGTGCTGCCTGTTCCACACCTGGGACATGAGAAACGTTTCCAACTTCATGGGTGGATAAAGATTTTGCTGGATCTTTCACGCTATAGACCTGTGGAGTTCCCAAATGAGTTTGCCCATGCTTAGTTCAAGGCTTAATTCATGTCAATGAAACACAGCTGGAGTAGTGTTGGTTTGTGGGGGACCATATTACAGAAACGTTCAAAGTCTGATATCCTGAATATTATCTCTTATGATCATTACAGAATTTTTTTCTAACCCTAACCCTAACCCTAACAGCTATTTCAGAACCGTCCTAACAAATCCTAAATTATGACGGCATAGACCCAAATAACTGCCAAAGATGATAGCAGCACTCATGTTACAGTAGGTCGCTGTGCCCCCAAACCTGGAACCTACTGCCCTGCATATTGTAGATGTCTCAGGCTTCTGCAGAGATTGATATTAATACGCCAGTAATTGGAATCTGGTGTGTTGGAGCAGGGAGACATCTACAATTTAAAGATCAAAGCAGTATATTTTTCTATAATATAGCCCCAGGTGTCTTCACTTCTATTTGAGGGTTCGAGGGTCTATGTAACTTAACAGAGCAAGGGTTTGGGGTTCTATTTCCTGCATAGGTCAATATGTAGAGCAAGGCACTGCCAAGGCTGGGGCGTATTTTTCCCTCACACCAATGAATCGCTGGAGAATGGCTTTGAAGAGAGCACACAACAGACGCCATATGTTTTGCTGTGTCTCATCTTCTCTCTCTCTCTCTCTCTCTCTCTCGGTCTCCATGGCTGTGGTGACACAGAGTGCGGGTTGATGGGGGTTGGGTAAGCACCTTGCGCTGATGAAAGCCTTGTCAGGTAATTTCACAGTCTCACACGCGTGCAGTCATGTCTGCTCGCCTGAAGCCAAACACACACACACACGCACACAAGCAAACTCATTACCTGTCTCAGGCACCGGGCGACAGAAGGTTTTGGGGGAGAGGATACACCTTCTGGGAGCGTCGACGTTAAACAACCCTATTTAGGTATCGTGGCTGGGGGGAAGGTGGAGAGATGTATGGGTCTTTCTACATGCGAAGGGGGTAAATGTGATAGCGGAACCGACCTCGGAGTGAAACGGCTGACTCCCATCCTGGGGGCGGGGGGGGATGGAGGCAGAGGAATGACAGGATTTGCTGGTATGATTTGCTGGGGGTGGATGGGGTGGGGGTAAGTAGAGAGAGGATATAATGACAGACATAGGCACCCTAGAAAGCAAGCTAACGCGTTTCGTCAGCTCGCCACACCTTGTGGCGACGGCTCCTCACAACAAATATACATGGTGGGAGGGCCCATCTGTGTAGCCCGGCAGGGGCCATGCATGGGTTCAGGGGGGGCTTACAGGCAGGGTCAGTCATTCTCGAGGACGCTTGCTAACTTCCAGCTCAAACCAAAACAATGTCCCTCCGCGGCGTCACCCCACACATTGAAATGCATTGTGAAGCAAAGTGTAGTACTACGGCCTTTGTTGTTGTGAGCGGTGTTCGCCACTTTGTTTATCTTCCTATTAACGGATCCATGGCTGTGTAAACGATTAGATTCAGATCTTTTTTTCAGTACACAGAGAAGGGTAAGATAGCGAAATGCGAGGAGATATTACCTTAGCTATCGCTCTCTCTGTCTGTCTTGTCTCCATCTTCTCTTCTCTCTCTCTCTCTCTCTCTCTCTCTCTCTCTCTCTCTCTCTCTCTCTCTCTCTCTCTCTCTCTCTCTCT
>JAODLL010082624.1:0-15182 GCA_026546735.1 Forbesichthys agassizii
GGGCAATCCAATCCCTGTATGTCCAAAGCAAGAGCTGTGTACGGATTCTCGGCAGTAAGTCGGACTCGTTTCAGGTGTGGGTTGGTCCCTGCCATGGCTGCGCTTTATTCTGTTTGTGATATTCATGGACAGGATATCGAGGCGTAGTCATGCTGGAAAGGGGTTGCGGTTCAGTAGCCTGTGGATCTCATCGCTGCTTTTTGCAGATGATGTGGTCCGGATGGCATCATCGGTCCGTGACCTCTAGCACTCACTGGATCGGTTCGCAGTGTGAAGCAACTGGGATGAGGATTGGCACCGCTAAATCTAAGGCCATGGTTCTCAGCTGGAAACCAATGGAGTGCCTACTCCAGGTATGGTTGAGTCCTTACCCCAACTGAAAGAGTTTAAGTACCTATGGTCATTTTTGTTCCTACCCTTACCTATGGTCATGAAGGGTGGGTCATGACCGAAAGAACAAGATCACGGGTACAAGCAGCCGAAATGGGTTTTCTCAGGAGGGTGGCTGGCTATAGGGATAGGGTGAAAAGCTCAGCTATCCGTGAGAAACTCGGAGTAGAGCCGCTACTCCTTCGTGTTAAAAGAAATTGAGGCGGTACCCAGGACTAACTGGAGAGATTATATCTCCACACTGGCCTGGGAACGCCTCGGGATCCCCCAGTCAGAGCTTTCTAATGTGGCTTGGGAAAGGGAGGTTTGGGGTTCCCTGCTGGAGCTGCTGCCCCCACTACCCGACTCCGGATAAGCGGATGAAGATGGATGGATGGATCTGAACTGCAGGCTGCAAGCATACAGCACAGGAAAGCAGACAACATAGCAAAGCAGATGGCTAAAAAATATACATTGGAGCAAGTCATAGCCAATTAACCATGTTTGCGCAGGGTTAATTCGGCAGTGACATAGACGTTGATTCAGCTCCAGACAGTTTCTCAAGCGGTTCAGAGAAGGATTTTGAAGAGGGCAAAGATCAACTTGTGAGTATATTTGATTGTGTTATCTATCATCATAATAATAATAATAATAATAAATTACATTTCCAAGCGCCTTTCAAGATACCCAAGGACACTGTACAACACAGTTCCTCAAAAAACATTAATTACATAAAAAACAGAGGTAAATTAAAAAACTGGCTAAACCACAGGAAAAGATAGCCTGAACAGATCAGTTCTACAGTCTGTTTTTTAAAATTATTAAAGAGTCTGAGTTGCGGGATTCAGAAGGGAGAGTGTTCCGCAGTTTAGGGGCAGCAACACTGAAAGCTTGGTCCCCCATAGTACAGAGTCTTGATTTTTGTACAGTGAGTAGACCTGAGTTTGAAGAGCGGAGACTACGCAATGAGGTGTGTGAGTGAATGAGGTTAGAAAGGTAAGAGGGTGCAAGGCCATGAAGGGCCTTGTAGATAAGAAGCATGATCTTGTATTTAATAGGGAGCTAATGGAGGTGTTGCAGTGTCGGAGTGATGTGTTCCCAGGGTTTGGGGTGTGTGAAGACTCTTGCAGCTGAGTTCTGAACATGCTGAAGCCTGGCTAAGGCTTTGCCTGACACCCTTGTCAGGACTCCATTGCAGTAGTCCAAACGTGATGTTACAAAAGCATGTATTAACGTCTCTGCAACTGGGTCCGTGGGAGATGGGCAGAGCCGGGAGATGTTCCTGAGGTGAAAGAAAGCTGACTTGGTGATCAACTTGATGTGGGGCTCGAAGGAGAGAGTAGGGTCAAAGATAACTCTAAGGTTACGGACCTCAGAGGATAGGCAGATGGAGCAGCTGTCAACAGACAAGACAAGGTTGCCAACTTTCTTTAAGAAAGCCTTGGGAGCCAACATTATGACGTTCATTTATTACTGTTGAGTTTGAGCAGATTAGAGGTCATCCAGTTTTGATGTCTTGAAGACAGCTGATTAGAGATGCAGGGGGGAGGTGTGAGTTGAGTTTGGATTTGATGTAAATCTGAGTGTCATCTGCATATAAGTGGAAATTAAGACCATGTTGTCGAATACCCTGGGGTACCCAGTAACATGTAGATATCGAAGAGAAGGGTTCCAAGCAAAGAACCCTGAGGCACACCTTGGTTGGCGGGGGCTGGCTGGGATTTTGATCCTCCAAATGACACAAGCTGTTTCCAATCAGCTAGATATGATCGGAACCAGTCAAGAGCAGAACCACAAAGGCAGCAGAGAGGTCCAGGATTATGATGATATTGACATGGTGAGAATCAGCAGCAATAAGGAGGTCATTAACCACTTTGACAAGGGCAGTTTCTGTGCTGTGTTTTGCTCTGAACCCTGATTGGAGAGGTTCATACAGGTCATGGTTGGTCATATGACACTGAAGTTGGGAAGCCAAAGCCCAGTCCAGTATTTTTGCCAGAAAAGGGAGATTTGAGATGGGCCTGTTTTTAGTAAAGTCATCCAGATCTTGTCCTTGCTTCTTAGGGGTGGGTATGATTGCAGCCATTTTAAGGCAAGGAACAGTTCACTATGTTCACCATAAGAGGGCACAGGAAAGGCAGGCAGGCCTTGACCAGGGATGTAGGCATGGGATCTAGTGAGGAGGTGGTGGCTCTAGAGATCAACTCTGCAATGTAGGTGTCATCAACAGCAGAGAAGGTGGATAAACAGCAGTCCAGCGGGAGGCCTGTAGACTTTTGGAAGTTATTGGTAGATAGACTCAATTTTGGACTGAAAATACTCCTGAAATTGGTTGCAGCGTTGTGCAGAACCAGTTTGGGCAGAATAATCCAGAGGCCTAAGTAGCCAGTTAATAGTGGGGAAGAGAGTTCTGGGGTTTTCTTTGTTGATATTAATGAGGTTGGAGTAGTAGATTAATTTGGCCTTAGAGAGAGCATCCTTGTATTTATGCACATAATCTTTGTACGACTCCAGGTGGACTAGGAGACCAGATCTTTTATAAAGCCTCTCCAGTTGGCGGCCAGTGGACTTTAACAAACACAGCTCAGGGGTAAACCAGGGAGCAGATGTAGCAAAGGAGACACATTTAGTTTTAGCCTTGACTTCCAGAGTAAAGGCTGGCAGAGAGGAGTGTGCTAAAACAGATGTTAAAACAGTTGTGCTGACAGACTTAATGTTTCTGTATGTAATGTTCCGTTTTTGACGTTGCTTTGTCAAAGGGACATCTACATTATACAGGACGGCAAGGTGGTCAGAAATAGCTAGGTCTAAGCCATGCACATTTGTGGGGGGAAATCCTGTCGAGCAGACCAGGTCCAGAACATGGCCTTTACTATGTGTGGGAAACTGTTCATGTTGTGTAAAATTCAAACAGTCCAGGAGGGATAGAAACTCAGCAGCAAAAGTACAAATGTCTCAGTCAACATGGATGTTAAAATCACCCAGCAATAGTGTACATGGTGACATGGAGCAGACTGTTGTGAGGATTTCTGACAGTTCTGAGATAAAAACAGTAGAAGGTAGGGGTGGTCGGTAGATTCAAATAATTTGGAGAGGTTGAGGACCAGCCAGCCCAAAATCAAGACATTCAAAAGATGTCGTATTGGAGGTCAAGAGTGTCTTCACCTTATAGCCTGTGAGGTGAATAACAGCAAGCCCACCACCTCGACCAACAGTGCAAGCTTTTTGAAGGTACATATAGCCTGGAGGTGTAGCTTCATTAAGTGACATGAAGTCTTTTGGCTGCTGCCAAGTTTCAGTTAGGCACATCACATCAATTTCTTTTTCCAAGATAATATCACATATTTGTAGTGATTTGTTATTGAGAGATCGAGTATTCAAAAGAGCAAATTAGGTGGATTTAATCAGTGTAGCTGAGCAAGGTTGCGGAAAGCTAACCTTCTCTAATGCTTGTAGGGAGTTTGGAATAACCCCACCGCAAACATTATCATGTTTATGCCTAATAGGAAGGCACACCCCCGCCCAGATAGAGTAGATGTTGCAGTCATGTTATATTATTTTGTTTAGATCTGTAGTATTTCATGTGGCTATATTATCACTTCACTGCTTTTTTGATTATGTATAACTATTATATTTTATATAATATAATTTCTTATACTTCACAAAATAAATGTTTGAGTTATCCCTCCTTCTAGCCATGGTTGTGCTGTTTACATAGAGGTGCAAAACTATCAGGTGGACTGAACAATGAGCCCACAGTGATTAAAATTGTGACATGAGCAAAAAAAACACCAGAAATGGCTTAGGGGTTAAGACACACATTTTTATACCATTGCCATTACAGTATGAAACCATGCATTCTGTAATGTCAGCATTTTATTTATAAGAAAATTAGTTATATGACATTTTTACTGTATTCCACCAGATTTATTATTTTGGTTGATACATGAAATTCTTGTATTTTTGCCATTCATATTAATGGGCCATCAGGGGGTTTAAAGAGTGATTTGTTCAGGTTTTTCTCCTTCTCTGCTCAATAACAAAATGACCCCTCAGTAGCTGCATGTTTATATTTTGGCTGTGAAAGCAGCCTGGTTCATATACATGTTTTTATACATGTTTTTGTTTTTTATGTACAGTATGTCAGAAACAAATAGAACATTGAAGTAGTCTTTTGGTTCTTTGTATTGAGAATTTGGAAAGGAGCTCTATGGGAGAATTCTGAAATGCAAATATGGCAGTTGGAGGAAAATAATAAATACTATATTTCAAAAGAGCTAATTGTTTGCTTTATAACTGCCAAGCATTAACCTATTTAACCAATAATGTGGCTGCTTTGACATAAGCCACCTGCCTGTCTTCCTGAATAACTTTCCCGGGGCGTTTCAAAGATGGTTGCAAGTGGCGAGATGCCTATAAGGACTTTGCCTAAACCCAAGGCAATGTGACCTAGAGAACAGCTGGGCTGTGTTGGTGGAAGAAACATGTGGAGATAACAGGTACACAGTATACCTGTTTGTTTGAGCATTTCTGCACTGTACAGTATATACTTTACACAGTAATGCATTAGTAATTACATTTTTGGCAATTACTTACAATTCCAAAAATACGTAATCCAAGCATTTTTGTTTTGACATGACTTGATTTTATTTCTTTAGTCTACTGTGAAAAGGTATAACTATTGTTCTGTACAGACATCATCAATGTTACAATCAACAACATTTTTTATAAAATAAATACAAAAGAACAAAATTAAGAAACAAATAAAAATACTTTTATTCACATTCTTTTCATATGGAGTGCCAATTTCATAGAGGTCGACCTGCAAATCACTACTTGGGATTCATTTGAAAAGTGCCTGAGGAAGTACAATTGTTAAAAATCTGGTTGTGGCTTATAATATTGTTTTGACGCAATCCAATGTGGAACCATGGGAAATTACTAAAGAATGTGAACCATGCCATACATAACACCCTCACCCAGCACAGCTAATCCTAGGAAGGAAACACAAAATAAAATGCATGCATCAACACACACACGTGCGCGCGTACACACGCACACATACACACACACAGTCCGGAGACGTTTTATCATGAAACCGTGTGTGACACAAATAGACTTTGTCTCCTGACTGACGCTAGAGCAGCATTCTCAGCATTTCATTCAGAAGTCCCAAAATCAAATCTAATATAAAGTGTTACATAACTTGTTCAAAAGTAAAACAATAGCCTGTTTTTATTAAAACAAATGTATCCTTTTTAAAAGGAAAAGATAATTTTATATTAAATTAACAAAGTTTTATCCTACTAACAAGCTAATGAGAAAGAATGACTATGTTAATGGAATATCAATGAGAACAGGGTTTTTGCAATACGTCTTTTTAACAAGTACTTTGCAGTTGTTAACTAGCCAATGGCAAGTGGTCAGTGATTACATTTTTGTGATTATTAAATGGGGCAAGGAACTATATTTGGTCACTTCCCTGAACATTCAAAATGGCGTTGCCACGCTTTCTGTGAGGTAGTATAAACACATGGATTTCTCCTAGCCATTCTCAGAAAATAAAGCTACGTCACTGTAAGTCACACCAGGGCATCTGACCAATCAGGAGTTGCCCGGAGCATTTCCAATTCAGTGTACTTTTGGAAATCCGAAAATAGGCTTTGCGCTCCTACCTACTCCGACATCTACTGTTATAACATCTATATTAATAATGGAAGATCGATGAAACTCACGCATTATACAGTTGAATAGTTGTGCTGCATGATGAGATAGCCGTTGTTTGAATAGGATTTTGATAAGTTAATTAAATCTGTTAATAAAAAATTAAGGAATTATATTTGATCATATGGGGTGTAAGCTCATTTTCTTTAGTAAGACATACATATAATTTACAAATTAAAAAAAAAACACATAATGCATTATAACTTAGGATAATAATTTAATAGTGCTGCTGCTTCAAAAAGTAAAATGATGCAGTTACCTAAGGGACTGGACTTTAACTGAGACCCATCCCATGCCAGGGTGTGAAACCAGCAAGTGAGCCTGGGGTGGATCAGACACAGGAGACAGACTAGGAGACAAGTGACTACATAAACCAGCTACACTACACAAACAGCTAGATGTGTGGTCAAAAAGCCTTAAACACTCAAGAGAAGCAGGAATGAAGATCTGGGATAAGATCTACCAACACTACCATAGACTTTACGACTTGCATCCTATGGATGGCCTACAATTGTGTGGTTTTGTTCTCAACAGCAGAGAACACAACACACTTGAAAAAATTGTGATCAGAAGACTGGGAAGAAATTAACATTTGGAAGATATCAAAGGTAGATGGAGAGCCATCTATGAGTATCCAAAAACTCTGACCAATGCAAACGCAAATTGGAATTAAATCACAAATGTCCAAAATTAAAGGAGCCTTTCAGGGATTCTGAACACCAATTCACAAACACAGTGGTGAAAAACAGGTGTACTATAACTAATGAACAGCTAAAGAACAACACAAACAATGGTATTCCACACAATCTGATGCAGCCTGAGCTTTTTACAATGTTTCCACTGAACCACGATAGGAAGAAAAGACGTACGGTGAAAGATTAAACATTCTAGCAAGACTGGATAGAGATATGAATTAATGTAAAACATATAGTATGTTCTGATTAGAGCTATACAAACCATGTCCAGAGAAACTGTCATGACTGTGGACCCACAGGACACCCACAGGACCCACCCACAGGGCTTCCAGCATTGCTGGAAGGTGAAGGATAAGAGGCATGGGCAATGGTCAATCAACACATCAGAACTAAACTACAACAGCTCCTGCTCTGATAATGCAACATTGTCAGAGCAACTCAACAAACTCTCCACAGAACAGCAGCAGCAGCTGTTGTTGGCAGCAGAGAGACACTAGACTGTAACCCCTCTTGCGTCCCAACCTATGACTATGAAGACTAGTGGCGTTCATGCATCCGCTAACTGACCACCTACAAACTGCAGTAGGTTGAAGTATACAGTATATTACAAAATGGTAAATTAAATTTCCCCAAACAACCAAACATTTACATTGGATCACTGACAATTGAATCCAGCATGTGGGTTGGGTTATTTGAGGAACCAATTTTTGGCTAACTGGTACAGCACTGCCATGCACAAAACAATAGACCAATCAGAAGATGTGGCCACTCAGGACAAGGAGTTGAAGACTGCTCATACGTCTGCACAGCAAAGGACACAAAGCAAGCCTGGGAAGAGCCTAGCTGATGCAAACCCAGGTCACAAACCTTGGTCAGTTGGTTTCCCAAGGAAAACGAGAAATGACACAGAACTGTGCTATGTTATTCATGTGACTGTTACTCATTTGTATAGATTAAGTCTGGTACAACTTTTCATATATATATATCATTTGTTTATTTATTTATTTTTTGTTCAAATGTGAAGTGCTCATTGCAGGGCCCAGCTAAGTAGATTGCATTTCGCCAAGATATATCCTTTTGATTTAGGGAAATCATTAAATAATTCACCACTGAGGATAAAGTGATGGAGGGAAACTGTATTCCACAAGCCAAGTAGCTGAAATATAAACAAACATAATTGACAAAATAGTGCAAGATTCAGAGTTTAAAAATACCCTGTCATGTTGGAAGAAGCCCACAAATAGCAGAGCTGCTGTTACTATACCCAAATAACTTTAATAAAAATGACCCTCTCACACTGGCTGCTATAAGCCTCCTTCATCCTAGCACCATCATTGTTATCATTCAGCCTAATTAGTCTGCAGCTGCAATCGCCCAGGTGACCAAAAACCTTATCAGTGTTTTGAAGCAGCAGGATGGGATAGAGAAAGTCACCTTATCTCCTAGATTAACAAGCCATGTTTGCTGTGAAACACAGCCAGTGTTCCAGAGTTTGTAGGCTTCTATGGCAGGAAATGCCACACTGTTAATCTCTGCCCCTGATTGTGTCACATGCAAACATAGATACAGTCCAAGCTATGATTTAATTACAGCCTCCTGTACTGTTCCAGGAACCAGGAGCACCCATTTATCTTCCTCTGACAAGCCTACAATATGCTCCTCTCACATACACACTCTGCTTGTGTTGAAGGCAACAATGATCAAGAAGACTGCCATCCAGCATTCATCCTGAAGCAGGAGCTGGAGCCCATTGCTCAGCTGGTCCTAGCCCTCCTGAAGCAACATCCACAGCAGTTCTGGATGTGGATGTTGCTTTATACTGTTGTCTTTCCAAATTAAAGGAAGGGTCAGTCATTCTTGAGAACGATTGCTAAATTCAAGATAAAATCAAAACAATATTCCTCCGCGCCCTCTGTGGCGCCACTCCACACATCGAAAGGCATTGTGGAGCAAAGCGTAGTACTACAGCTTTGTTGATGTGAGCGGTGCTCACCACTTTGTTTATGTTGCTATTGTTTATGTCGTCCCCACCCCCCCACCCCTCCCCTCACACACGCACACACACTCATCTAGCATGAGAACAAAATGCTCTTGCACAAATTCCAGATTCCTCTAACTGTGTTTATCATATAATTGACCTCTGCTACCCTTTTTGTGGGTGTCTGTGTGAATAGATGTATTTATAAACTTGCCCATAGATTGCCCATTCATTATCATAATTTGCTATTATGGGTCTCTTGGCCATAGACCAGCCTCTGAGAAGCCAATCGCTGTTTCAACCGAAAATAATCTTTTTATTTCCCAAAGCATGACACTGGGAAAATATAAAAATGGAAACAGATTTTCTGGGCCTCAAATCAATAAGCCTGGCCAAGCACAAGAGAGCTGCAGGTCAGCTCTCTTGTGCACTTACGCTGGCTTATTGAGAATTGAGTGTTTATACAGATACTTCATGTCTTTATGAGGCACCAAGACAATTTGGAGTGACAAGAGCAGATTGAGACCAGTCGGAGCCATGATAGTCATCCAGCAGAAAGAAAAAATAACATTTGGTCGACTCACAATAACAAGTTCACTTGACCAAAACAGGCAGGCAGGTGCTGGTAGCTACTAATAAACATAAAAAATAGAGCCAAACTGAAGCAGCTGTAATAAAACTATATAAAAGCTTCCAATAGGCCTTTTTAGAAGAAGTTTACTTTTCAGAGCAGAGATTTGCTAGAAAAAGAGACCTGTTACCCTGGTTACTAATCTCGCGGTATTTGGATCTCGGGGACTCCTTGGATTGTGGGTGAACCATTACAATGGCTCATTTTGTGCGCAACAAAAGGCCAAATGGTCAGACTGGTCAGACTGTCTAGGCAAGATTCCCACATCAGTCATTGGCGCAAAGTTGGAAAGCAGAGTTAAGATCAAACGTCTGTCTTATTCACACTTTGACACCTATTAAATAATCAACGTTAAGCCTATAGAATATTTCCTTAAAGAAAATAATGCTCATAAGCATAATATTTCCCCATAAAGCCGTTTACGCAAAAGTTAAGTGAAGTAGCCTAATTTGCATAGCAACCTCTGTCTTGAGTATTATTGGTAATCTGCAGAAAAGTGATCTATCTACCTTCGCGCGAGTAGCCTACCAAAACGAGACTGCTTAACTCTTACAACTCTTACATCTTTCTAACAAAATGCTGACATGCACGCGTAACGGTCAGTACTCATGATGAATTTACATTTAGCTCACCGGTCGACAGCGTGCTGTTACAGGACCAATCAGCGGAGCTCACTGGCTTCCAACAAGACAGGAACAACGAAAGATAATACTGGTCATCCGCCGTGACCCAGGCCGGGCTCAGTATGGCCCCGACGTCCAGGCATAGGGCGAGAAACACGCACACGAAACCAACCAACTTCATGGGCGTCAACGCGGACACATGCACCTCCTCGGCACCGGATGAAACCATATTCTGCGATGTCGATGTGACAAAAGAAAAGTGTCTCTCTTGCAAACAAAATACTCGTAAGGATTTTGTTGTTGTCTCCCCTCGGTCGGTGTGCTACACGGGGAGCCACTAAAGCCCTCTCCTCACTCTTGTGCCTCGTTTGCTTCTGTGATGATAGCGCGCTGCTACTGGTGCACTTTACTGCAGTGCTGGGTCCTAGTGCGTTGACACCCCGGGATGCACAAGTTCACAACCTCTCTCTCACTACTGAAGCTGTCTGAACCCATGTATGCCACATCATCAATGCTCACATCATGCTTCTGCCTAATGTCATATATTTGCACATGCCGACAGAGGCAGAAAGGTTCAATTGGTCCGAGGAGAGTTGACGTTGCAAGGCTGTCTGGACTGCACGGCGTGGGAGGAGTTCATCGAATCCTCCCAGGACGTTAATGAACTTACAGAAGTGGTCAGCTCAGGGGTATCATACTGTGAGGACATTGTGATTCCTGAAAAGGTAGTCAAGATCTAGCCAAACAACAAACAGTGAGCAAAAACCCTAAAGTGTGAGCAAAAACCCTAAAGTGTGATTAGATAAGAAAAAACATGCTTTTAAGCAGGGTGAAATCAGGAGGGCTAAAGGGGGTACAAACAGAAGGTTGAATGCAAAGTAAGCAATAACCGTCTAGGGCTAGGCTCTGCCTGGGATAGTGTCTATGAAGACCATTGTTGGGATACATGCCAAAGTGATGAAGAGTGTGGCTCTAGAAAGCTTCTCATCAAATCAGGCTCTTGCTCAGGAGTTTATACATTTTACTCAAGGTTTGATGTGCATGATTTTAGCAGCGAATTTGATGTTTTTAGTACACCTGCCCTTTCATTTTCAGTACAAAGTGTTAAGAATGTTTTTAGACACTGCAAAGCTAAACATAGATACCAATTGCTAGCCAGTTATTGTAGCCTACTTTTCAGTGCTAGCAGTAACTCACTAGCAGACATGCTAGTTCCATTGTAACAATGATCTCTGAACTTGAGGAACCATATAGAAAGTGTCGTGATCTAAATTAGCCGGTAGGAATGAGGACACCAACACGTAGATTTATAATAATATACCTTGTATTAACAAAATGCAATGATGAATCCAAAGTTACAAGTTGTCACGGCCGTGGACTGAAACACAACCTCACAGCAATGCAAAGCACGTGAGACTGCAGATCAGCCTAATAATACCTCTTCCTACCACTTATATAGCTTTTTACTTTAGGCTTCCGTTAACACCTTGTCTGATATAATTGTATACATCGCCCTCTGTTGGCCAGGAGGTGAGTAGTAATAACATCGTATTCGTAAATATACAAGGGGGTGTGGTTTGTATACATACAAAATCATAGAATGAAAATGAAGAACAGATAATTAAAGCATAACAAATAAAGTAACATTTTATACTCTAACAGTAGTCAACGCTGAGAACCAAATAATACTTTTTTATCCCGTTTGTATAACACGTAGTACACATTATGTTTTTATATTTTAAATCTAATTTTAAAAGACAAGAAAGTCTTTTGTAAAAAGTTTGTTGTAAAACTAAGTAATATTTTGTTTTGTGTATAACCGAAAAATCCGTCACCAAAACAATGCTTTTTTCGTCTTATGATTTGTGGTGCGAGAACATCATGACATCACTTACGGGACATGTAGTGTTACTAATTACATATTTCCACAGTGTTATATTTCAACAAATGTATAACAAACTGTGACTTTGTTAACTCGAAAATAACATCATATAAAACAAGCATCTTTTGTGTCACAACGCAAACTGGATCAAAAAATAATTTGATTCACGCCGTTGACTACCATAAATGTTTTTTTCAAACTAAGGTCCCATAATGCGAAAGTGACTTAGGCTCTCTAACGCTTGCAATATCAGGATCGTATCACAAGGAGAGCCAGCTCCACCAATTAGAGAAATTGCTGTTACACTTTTGTGGGGTTGTGAGTACTATAGTTCTCCATGACATCACGGATAATCATGGTTGATATCATACGGACTTGGGGCTTACATGAGCATATTATTAACCTACATTAGGGCAGGTGTTACGCGTATTTCTGTCTTGTCGGATTCAGTGACCCTTTGGAAACAATGAATGTTAAATAAAGCAGAAAAAGCATGAAAAAGTTTGATAGATCTATAAATAATATTTAGAAATATATAGACAGCAATTAACCTTAAAACGACGAGGCTGGTGTAGTACTCACTTTTTATTCAGAAATCACTAAAATCACAAGATTTTTGCAGAGCAAACCACCATCGCTAGCTAGCTAACCTTTTAGTAACCCTTTCCAGAACTAAAACATTTCGAGACACAAAACGTGCATGAGAAATCACACGCTCCCGTTAATAGATTGTACGTGATTTGAGGTGGCGCATGCTCACTTTCGAAAGGGTCACTGAATTCGGCAGGACACATAATTAGGCGTAACAACTGTTTTAGCCTGTTATGTTTTGGTGGGCTGATAGAAATAACAGGTGGGCAACTTTGGCCCAAAGGCTAAATTAGTCTCCAGTTTGACTTTGTCGCTAGGATTACTATCATAAATGCTTGTGCTCTATTAGCCTATGACGTCTAAGTAAGTAAGTAAGGTAAGTGATTGTAAGATAAAACACTTTTTATCAAATTCTGCAATTAGCTTATCCTTCTAGTCCACTAGATGCCTATGTGTGCGCTGAAAACAAACCAACACCAGATTTGTGTAGAATCTACACAGTCATGGCATGGAACAAAAACAACGTTGTGCAGATCCACCACAAAACAGTATCTAGCTATGTGTGTCCAATTTGGGGGTAGTTTTGATCCTGATCTCGTAAACTTCAGTTAAACTTTGCCACTACCCTCAGCCCGGCCTGGAATTGAATGTGATAATCTCAACCAATTAGTGTAGACTTTGGCCCTGTACCATTTGCAATAGTCTGGCAACACCAAGAACTATGCACCCATAGAACTAAAAGATCATCTGTACCTCTTTGTTTGTGTTCTTACAGAACACCTGACTACTGATTTTACACAAGCACTAAACCCTCATCCATACCTTTGTCACTTCCTATCTGGATTACTGCAACTCTCTCTGGCATACCCCAAACTCATCAGTCACCGCCAATTATTTCAGAACTCCTCACAAACACGGCCAAGGGCAACTGATCACATCACTTCAATATTAGTTCAAATTTAATATAATATTTGCCTATTTACAATGTAAGATGTCATTGGGTGTTTTTAACGGCGTCCTGAAATAAAAATGTATTATTATTATTATTATTATTATTATTATTATTAACTAACTAATTAATTTTTTTTTTTTTTTTTGGAGACAGAACCAACAGCTAGCAGACCATGATGAGCCATTGTCTTAAATGCGACAAAAAAGGGTATTGGGTTCGAATCGTTAAAGCACAATAAATGTGTAGCAGGAAAACATTGCCGTAACAACCGAGTAACAACCTAATACCAAGGCAGCCATGCATCAGGGTTGTGAGCATGCGCAACAACATATTTAGATAGTAGAATACCCAGAGGGCCTACCGGAGGAGAGAAGGGAGTCTATAGACGCATTTGGGGAAAACGGTAAAGTTTCGTTATGTGTTCGGGTGTGTTTATGGATGCCAATATTCGTGAGATATCGGGAGTATAAATCAAGTAATCTTAAAAATCGACGTTTGGCCGGCTCACTGCACTGCTACAGTAGGCTACCCTACTGTACGGTACCAAATATTATTATTTCAGACGCGTCGTGCCAAATTACTACCCGAACGTCATTTACCGGTAGGCGACGTCATTACAAGTGTAAAAGACAGATTAAACACATCACGCTGAAACGTAACGTACTAATAGCCTCCTTACCGGGGTTGATATCATACAATTCGACATATTCTGGTCGGGGGAAACCATTTGGCACGCCATCATGCACAATCCCCTCCCCAACGTACTGTAGACTGCCACTGGGTTTCACTACGATAACGGTACATTAGGGTAAGTACAGACAAAATCGTGCGTTTAAACATAATCGGCTATGTTATTGTGTTGGTAATAACGGGTTCTTTCTTAATTTCACTGTCAGGATGGCGCCACATTCTTACGCTATTTTCCATTGCTGGTGGTAAGTCTATTTTCGGTTAGCAGCAACATTCCCGTTTCGCCGACAGGTGTCCTGCAAAACTTGTTCCCCCCGCCGAAACGGAGAATTTTCAGAGAACATTGCACTACGGTCGTTTCCTATGCTGTAGGGATGCATTAAATGCATTGCATCTTAACTCTTAAGTGTTTTCACAAACTAGTAATTAACAATGATTGTTGCATTGAATGTAATATCATTATTTCAGATAGGCGAACAGATGAGTCAAGACATTTGGTCACATTTTGTCACTATGCTTCAATGTCTGTAGTACCGTACAGTGCCATGATAGCTTCTGTAACTCTAACAGTCTGTATGGGATTATGTGATTAACCCTATGGATTAACCTGCATCAATAACCCCCTTGCGTTATTATTGCCAGTGTGATTATTCATACTTTAATATAAAAAGAGATTAGATATAAAAGTAGGTTATTCATCTGTAATTATCAGTTGTTGTTATTGTTAATTATTATTATTATTATTATTATTATTATTATAATCATCATCATCATCAGTCATTTGAAGCCATACATTATCTGCTCTGTGTTTTACAGACACTTCCACCCCAGGCATTTACAGGAGTCATGGGGAGTGGTAAGTTTACTTGTACTTGAGTCATTGAGTCAGTTGCACTCTTCTTTACACTAGTTTTTCTTGCATGCCCAGTGGTTCTTGATCAAAATATATTTTGTTTTTATGCAGAAATGCTGTTAGTGGGCCCTCAATTGGCTTTGGTTCAGCCCCCCCTTCCCTCTCTCTCTCTCTCTCTCTCTCTCTCTCTCTCT